>ML781491.1:852708-911229 GCA_009831015.1 Picea engelmannii
AAACATGTCTTACAATGCTCAAACTGACAAACCGACTACTCCAATGGCTTCCCAGCGTCCCAAAACCCCTGTTTGGGCTCTTTCGGCACCTCAATCGGTCGAAAAATGAAGAAGTTAGGCCTCCTGGAAGTCTCCCTCTTCAACTTGTTGTCTCTGCATCTACAAAACGCACCCTTTCATGAATGAACCTAGCTCACATGCATTTTAAAGCGTGAAAACCCAGCACCGGGTGCAACCGCACCAATGGTGCAAACCGTAGAATGGTTAAGGCACCTCCAGCCCCTAACCGCCTTGACACCTGGGCGTATGGTGCATAGGACCGCGCACAAGGCATAAAGGTGGTTAAGTCAGTTTAAAAATACCCGCGCTCCAGGTCGGGGTCACATGGCACACCACACATGACCAAGGGTCATATCAAACCCCACACCAACCATTACAACTCCGCGCTATGGTAGGGTCACATGCGTTAACACAAAGGACCGCGGGTCGGGGCTAAGCCCCGGTCCGACCCCCGCCCGTTTATACAATCAAACAACTTTATAAACATTGAAAGTGGATACATGGTAAGGCATATGGTGTGGGCGCATTGGTCGAATAGTTATGTGAAGTCGTTACATGGGGGGAGGTCCGGGGGTCGAACCCCACGACTCCCATAACATTTTATATATAACCAAATAACCAAACAATGAGTGACACGTGGCGCCCTCCGATTGGGCCACGTGTCCTCATATCATTTTCCCATAAATGGACACATGTTAGCTCCTTACTCACCAGCTATCAACCAACCGACATCTGCCACGTCACCCTTGTACTGTCGTACGGTCCTGCCACGTCAGACCGTACGGACTGGTACAGTCAGCATCAAATTTTTTTGCCTGTTTGGCTTGACGAACAGATCACGATATCTTCTCCATACGGAGTCCATTTGACAAAGTAAATATATCGCCGGAATCAGGAAGAGGAGACAAATGCAATGGCACTGTTTTTGTCGCATTCCGAGCACTTTGAAATTTGAGCAAAATTTGATCCCCTGATCAACATTACTTGTAGAAAAAGATGACATGAAGTATGTATGGTTAAGTTAAGGTTAATGAACTCCATAAATTTTCCATTGGGAACTAACTTTGAGACTATCTTGAAACTCTCTACCCTACCTATTCTTATCTATATATAAGATCTCTTATCCTATAGGTGGGACCATCTTCTAACCGTCTCATCAGACCAATCTATGAAATTTGTATCTACACTTAACAAGCTATAAATCTTCGACTATTGGGAGAATTTATTGGTTTCCTATATTTTTTATTGTGAGGTGTCACAATACTTAGGTGTGGGGGAGGGGTTTCATGAGTTGACAAATGATAACACTGCCTAGAAGAAGTAGAATCTTTGTAAACATTTATGTGTATTGTTTTCATAATACAGGCTATTATTTCAACAATTATTTTACTTTGAAATGTTAATTTCCTGTGTGTTATAAACTGTTGTACATTTCTTTGATAGACCACTTAACTGTTTTTACAGACTATTCATTACAGATTTATGATTACATGCCTTATAAAATGTGAGATAGAGGAACGGATTGTGTGAGCATGATGGAAAAACAAGTAACAATGGAACACTCTTATCCTTCCTCTACTCCTGTTCACTGTGACTGTCAAAAGTGTTTTAAGACTAAGTGTTATGGATAAGACATCCATTACAGGATGAACAGATTTCATTTCGCACAGGAGTCTAGGGACTATTACTCCATCTAAACCCCATTCTCTGAAGACTCCAAACCCTCCTGATGAAGATATCCCTTTACCAAAACAAAAGACTAAGAAACTTGTTGATATCTCTGCAACCTCATCAGGCAAAAAGACTAAGAAGCTTATTGATAACTCTCTAATGCCCTCAACATCTATCAATCCTGCACCCAAAACGTTACAAGAGGTAATTCAACAAGACTTCCCTGTAGTCCCCACAAATAGGAGAGGAGCTAATCGATTAAATAGAGGATCTTTTCGAAAGATTACCCAAAATACAAGAGGAAAACCTTATGAAAAAATCCCGACCACTTCAGACCCTATCCATGTATCCGCTAATCTGGAAATCCCTCACAAAAGACTTAGGGAAGTGTCTGCAGAAGAATTTGAGCCTCATAGAAAGAAAAAATCTAAACCTACTTCTCCTCATAAACCCCCTGTTACCCCTACCTCACAGATGCCTGCCCCAGATACTAAAACTGATAGACTTTCTACATATTTCAAGGGATCCAAGCCCTCCTCCGATATATTTGATCTTGCTCCAACCATTGAAAAGATACAACAGGAAAATGATCAGCTGCTACAACAATTGGAAGAGAGGAAGAATTTGGATGAGCATATTCACCATGACAATGAAATATTACAAGCAAAGGTGAATTCCCTCCAATGATTGGTTAATGAAATGACCAAAACCAATCACAACCTCAGGGCACAATTGAAACATCATAAGAGGAACAAGACAAAATCTTCAGGACAAGAGGCAAACGATTCTAAATCTAATCCTTCTCAGTAAGTTTAGTCATGTAGGGCAATTCCTTTTTGTTTGCAATGGGACCTGCAAAATCTTAGGTGTGGGGGTAATGTTGGGCCTGTGATATGGTTAATTAATGATGATGATTAGATCCTTTTTGTTCGGTATTATATGTGTATTTTACTATTTTGAATAATTTTTTGAAGGATTATTATATCAAATCACCATAACTTATACCAGGGAAAAATCGCAAGGCGTTTTTCCATCCAGCACTTCGTCTGGTACTTCATCCGGCACTATTATAGGCAGCGAACTTAAATCTTGATTTTTGGGAGGATGCTTTCTAATCAGAAAAATGTGGCACATGGGTTTTGTGCGTAATATGCCCAATCAGGTCCCAAGTGATCTGTTTCCTGAAATTCTGAATGGATTGAGAGCAGTTCGTGGTTTTCAATTCATCATCTGGTACTCCATCCTGCACTAAAATTGTGGGCGAGTTGGCGGTTTTTATATCGGTGGCCAGTGATGGGAAAATCAACGACATCGATTTTTCTCGTGCTCGTGGCCTCTAGCTACTGAGATTTTGACAACTTGGATGGGGTTGTTATGCTACGCGTAGATTGGCTCACTTAGTTTCTAGAAGCCACCGACAGTTAGAACTCATTTAATGTAATTTGTTGTTTTTAGAGGAGGTCGACCCTCCCAGTGGTCGACCTCTCGACTTGTAACTCTTATAAATACCACAACAGTGGTAAGAAAAATAGTTAGTGGAGGTTAAGTTCAGAATCGTGAAGCTAGCATTGTTTTTGTTGTTTCAAAACATTTTCATAAACTTGTGTAAACTGTGTTTTTAATTTAAATGTTGAATCGTGTTTCTTGAGCTCGTGATTCACTGTTGAGGAGTAGCCATGATGTGTTGGGGGGCGCACCAGTGATCTGGGTGAATATTTAGTTAGTTAGCTTGTGAATTCAAGTAGTGTAATTGTTATTTCTTTTACTTTCCTGTACATGTGTTTTTATCATTTTTACTTACTGTGTAATTGTTGATTATAGTTTAATTGTTTCAGTTTCTTGTTGCAGGTTGCTTATGAAGGATAGTGTTGGTATGCCATGTCTCTTTAATTAAATAGGAAACAAGATTAATCTTAATACATTAACCCTTGTGTATAATTAGATGATAGTCAGAATTTATGTATGTTGAAATAGAATTTAAAACATAGTTAAAACATAGTATTTAGTTAATGGTTTCTTTGACAAGGTTTCGATGGATGATTAGTTGTTAGCTTTGAATTTAGTTTTCAATTTGCTTAATTAGTTTGCTTATTAATTCCTTTGTCATATGTTGAAATAGAAATAGGATTTGAGTTATGTTTTTATGAGTATTTCCCTTTGCAATTTATATTGTTAAAATATGATTACTGTAATTTACTTTATGCAATTTCCATTCTAGATCTAGATTGTAATTTTAATTCGAAGTTTGATTTAGAGTTTAGTTCTTAGTTATAAATCTATAGTAGTATGAATTTGCTTACATTAGCATAGAATGCAATTGAATTAAATAGAATAGTGTTTTCATATTGTTGATGCATAAAGTGAAGAATCACATGGATTTGCAGGGTAGTTGACATTTCTTCTATAATGGCCAAGTTCTCATTAGATTGCCTAATTCATACCTTTCACTTTTCTATAGAAGTTAATATTGATTTTATCCCTCTTGAGTTATCATTAATTGTTAAATGTCGTCGTGATATTATAAGACACCAAAAACATAACCATCAACACTATATTTGAAATTTTCTTTCTTTGGTAGATTAGAGAATAGTTTTCTTGTTATTATAGATTAAAGAGTAGTTGTTGACTAGTATTTGAATGTTGTCATGATGTTTTTAATTCAATAGGTTAATATTTCCTATTATAGATTAGAAGTAGTTATGAAGTTTATCTTAAGAATAGAGTTCACTTGCTTATTGATTTGATTAGTTACTTGTTGAGTAGTTTTGATTAGTTTACTTGTTGTAGAAGTTACCATAGGTTAGTTATTTGATTGCTTATTAGTTTACTTGCTGCATATGTTTCCATAGGTTAGTTTTAATAGGGTAGTTGTTTTCTTTAATATGATAGTTGCTTGTTTGTTCATTTTCTTACTTGTTGTTTCTCTTTGAATTTGAATAGGTTAATTAGATTAGTTTGTTGTTGTTATTGTTCATTAAATAGATTAAATAGATAGTTTGTTTTTGCTCATTGTAATGATTAAGTTAACTTGATTTGCGTAGGGTTTCCATTTGCTTTCTTAGAATAATCCATCGATCCGTTGTTCAAAATTTACTTAGGGTAAATAGTTTAAGTTCCTTGATAGGGTTTGATCATTTGATAGCCTTTGCTTAAATAGATTAGCCCTTAAATAGCCGATTTCCTTAGTTAGAATATACTACCTCTATCCTTTATACCTTTGATCTAGGTGGATATCGGTGGCCACCCACCTTTTCCAACTGGCTCAAAACAACTTTTTGGCAATTTTGACAATTTACTATTTTTAGCAGGTTTTAACTTTCAGGGCCATTTTGAGGGCCTAAATGAAGGTTTTTTGAGATTGAGGTTCTCAATGATAGATAAAGGAATAATTGATCCCCCAAAATAAATTTCCTTGACAATACCTTTCCAACGAGCTATCATACGCCTAAAACGGAGATCGTATGCAAAAGTTACGACCCCGAGAAGTTGATGTACTAACTTACCCAAACGGGGCCCACATGACTTTTGGCGCTTCATCTCCTAGGGTTAGGTTTTTGGATGTCTAGGACTTTTGGAATTCCTGTTTATTGTAAAAAGGCCTTCAGAGCCTCATTGTAATCATCTTCTTGCGAATGCGAGTAGCCGTCACATCTCTTCTCAGAGATAAGTTGCCACCATTCTAGCGAGTCTTTCACTCTGTATTTTTATAATCTCTGTACATTTATTTGATTAATAGAACTCATGTATTATTGTATATCTGTGTTTATGGTTTCATCTCTGATACGTTTCTGTTATATTATTGAATATTTGTGATATCTATGTGCATTTCATTATTATATCTCCTCTCTCATTTCGTACTGAAAATAATCCAGAGTAGTGGTATCAGAGCAGGCTGCTCTTGATTGTTTTTTCAGTGCATGTCCCCGACGAGCTCCGAGTATAGAAATTTGGGTCTCGAGCTTGTCTCTCTTGAAGACAATCACTCTCTCACACCCAAGAAACCCTCAATGGCGGAAGAAAAGAAAAACGACGGAGCAGACGATCCTATCAATCTGTTGCTTGAGCAAGATCTCACGTGACAGAGGGACGGAATGATGAAGAATTTTTCCCACATCCTTCAACACCTGCCGATAGCATCAGGCGCATATTCATCAAGAAGCCACTTTGGAGGCACCTTTCCTTTCAAGGTACAAGTTAACTTTGATATTCCTATATTTGAAGGACAGATAGATGCAGAAGCCCTAGAAAAATGGTTAACTCTGCTAGAAGGTTATTTCTTTGTTCACAATTTTTCCGACAAAGAAAAGATAACCTTCGCACTCCTTAAATCTCTCCCTTATGTCAAACATTGGTGGGAAACTTACTGGGAGCAAATTTCCACAGAGGAGTCTGGAATATATGGGGCCGATCCCACTTGGTATTTTTTTGTGGATGCGGTAAAGGAACAATATTACCTTGTTGGAAACTATGAGGACCAGTACATGAGATGGACCACACTGCGGCAAGAGAGGGGCCAAGTAGTTCCGGAGTTCACCAATACCTTCCATACCTTGCGCACCAAGCTGGGTATCAAAGACTCTGAGCGACATTTGGTTCTGAAATACCGTGGGGCTCTACATAGATACATCTAGACTGAAATGGATTTTCTGGACATCTCATCACTCGGTGTTGCTTATCGATATGCTGTTAAAATTGAGCAGAAATTTAAGCACCAGAACAAACGGGAGTTTGGGTCTGCAAATCCACAACAACCAAAGTATGACAAAGAYGGCCCTAACAAACAGTTTCCCAAAAACCAGTCCAAGACACAGGAAAAGAAGGGTCATGGGAAGACAAAGAAGGACACCAGAAAATGGTGCGAGTTCCACAAAAGCCCCTGGAACAACACCGATGAATGTCGCTCAAAACAGTCATTAGTGGATGAGATCAAAGACAAAGAGCTGAACCCTGATTCAGAATATGATTATGAAAATAATGGTAAAGGACAGATCATTGATGCCGACCTCACTGCTATTGTCGCTACTGCAATAATTCAACCAGAAGAACCAATAGATCCTGAAGAGGGGGAACACCTTTTTCATTCACAGATGTGGGTGAAGGGGACACCGCTGCATTTTATTGTTGATAGTGGAAGCCAAAAGAACCTCATCTCAGCAGAGGTCGTCAAACAGTTGAGATTGTCGACAACACCACACCCACAACCATACGACATTGGGTGGCTTCACCAAGGACGAGATCTCTGTGTCAGCCAATAGTGTCGATTATCATACGACATCCAACCCTTCAAGGATGAGGTATTATGTGATTTTACCCCACTGGATGTCTGTGATGTGCTCTTGGGCCAACCATATATGTGGATATGCCATGCTGTTTATGAGTCTCGACCCCATAGGGTCATTGTTACTTTGGGGGGTCATCTCTATAGAATAACAGAGGTAGTTTCGACTATTGTTTCACCTAAAAAGTATCACAAGGTAGTATCTCATACTGCAAAATTCAGCTTCTTCACAATCTGTTCAAAAGGAGAACAAAAGGACACTGCAACCACTACAACCTTGCCCCAAGCACCTTCTATCCAACAGAAGTAGGTCGATAAGGTTGCATAAAAGCACAAATATTCCTTCTACACACCATCCTCTTATGTATCTCGACTTGTTGAACAACCTCAACCTCAACAAGTTCGTGATAGACTTCCACAAACTGAGTAGCGCGACGTCTCCAGCAAGACAAGCAACTCACCAAGATGCAGATTCAAAAAACGCTTTTCCTTCTCCCCGGGGAACTCAACGCAATGGAGACCATTGCTTCCTAAGGAGGGAGGATTGATACATGCGGATATCGATGGCCACCCACCTTTTCCAACTAGCTCAAAACAACTTTCTGGCAATTTTGGCAATTTACTATTTTTAGCAGGTTTTAACTTTCGGGGCCATTTTGAGGGCCTAAATGAAGGTTTTTCAAGATCAAGGTTCTTAATGATAGCCAAAGGAACAATTGAGCCCCCAAAATTAATCTCCTCGATGATAAATTTCCAACGAGCTATCATACGCCTAAAACAGAGATCGTATGCAAAAGTTACGACCCCGAGAAGTTGATGTACTAACTTACCCAAACGGGCCCACATGACTTTTGGTGCTTCATCTCCTATGGTTAGGTTTTTGGATGTATAGGAATTTTGGCATTCCCATTTATTGTAAAAATTCCTTCAGAGCCTCATTTTAATCATCTTCTTGCGAATGCGAGTAGCCGTCACATCTCTTCTGAGAGATAAGTTGCCACCATTCTAGCGAGTCTTTCACTCTGTATTTTTACAGTCTTTGTACATTTCTTTGATTAATAGAAATCGTGTATTACTGTATATCTGTGTTTATGGTTGCATCTTTGATACATTTTTGTTATATTATTGAATATCTGCGATATCTCTGTGCATTTCTTTATTATATCTTTGCTCTCATTTTGTGCCGAAAATAATCCGGATTAGCCTTGGCACATATAGTGCTACAACTCTAAGTTTACTTACCCCAGGTTGACAATTTAATTGAGGTTTTTTAGTGCATATAGAACACCCATCAACTTATATAATCATTAAAGGACTTAAATAGTTTATAAAAATGGGCAAATTGTAATTCCTTATAAAAGTAGAATTGTGCAGAGGAAAAAGAAAAGAAAATAAAATACCTTATCATATTGTTTTTAAGAAATTATAAATAATATGGATATGAATGTTATTCATTATATTGGGTAAAAACATGTCATATATATTAGTTACAAGATGGTTATTATAGTCTCTTTTACTATATATTATGACCAGACATTAAATTTACTCTTTAATAAGTTGAACACACATATCTATATCTATATATATATATATATATATATATATATATATATATATATATATATATATATATATATATATGAATTCATTTTCATAATTCATTTTCACACACACACACACATATATATTTTTTGGTATTGGTAATAAACTTACAATAATGATTGAGTAAAATAATGAGGACAATATATATTATGGGTTTAATTTTAAATGATTAATGTACTTATATATTGAGAGTTAATTGTATAGTGAAGTTGAAATGGGATAATTATTGTTGGATTTGTGAATTTTGATAGCAGATCATGTGCTTAAATTTATTTTCAAAATGGTTGGCCAAATCTTGTAATAACTGGTCAGTTGAATTGATTGCTATAATGATCAACTTGTGCATTGGTATGATCTTCTGAACAAACTGACTTACATTATTTGGGTCACTGTAAGATGTTGTGATTTGAATTTCGAAATAGGATAAGGGTACGAGAATTAGATACCTTCATGTTCCTCAGAATAGTCGCCAGTCCTGAGACCTTAGATGGTCAAAATTAATTGGATGAATCATGGACTTGAGTGTTGATTATGTGTCTTGAAGGTCATAACCTTGCAAGGTAGGTTGGGCAGGTAGACATCTTTGATATCTTTATGTGATATGGTTGATCCTTGCATAAAAGTGATCTTGTATTTGAATCTTGTTGTGAAGTGATTTAGATGATAATAGAATGTGTAAATATTGATGTATGTTATTTCACATAACATTTTCCTACTGATGTATTAAAAAAAAAAATCCACTACTGTCCTCACTTAGATTTATGTCATAACAGACGGGTCGTTACACCTGCTATAAAGCCTATAAATAATGTGTGTTGTAAGGCTGTAAATGTTAATCAATGAATTTTGAATATTTAGATGATGAATTGATAATCGCCAAGAGTCTGTAATTTAGAGGTTTTTGGTCATGTAGATGTAAGACGAATTGGATACAAGGTTGTTCTTATGTAAGCAAGAGGGTAAAAATCTCTATGTACTGTGTGATTACTATGTCATTTACTTTCTTGATTAAATATTTCTTCCTCTCTTCTACTAGGTTTAGCGTGCAAGTGTGTCTCCTTTCCGAACATGTGGTATCAAAGTTTGGCTTAAGAATATTGGATCTGAGCTAAATCCTAGGTACAGTAAGAGTCGTAAGTTAGAAATATTTAAATATTTTTCTAAAGATTGTGTTAAAGAATGGTGAGAAGTTCGAGAATAAAGATTGAAAAATTCAATGGCCATAATTTTGAGCTTTGGAAGCTTAAAATTGAATATCTCCTTATAGATCGAGAACAATGGACAACAATCTTTCTAGGTACCATGCCGATAGGTATGTCGATGGAAGAATGGGAGAAACTAGAGAGAAGGTCAAGGAGTATGATTCGACTTTGTATTGTAGATTCGGTGTTGTTGAATGTCTCAGGTGAAGATTTGATGAAAAAAATGTGGGACAAGTTGGTAAGCTCGTACCAGTTGAAATCCCTGGTAAACAAGTTTTTTCTTAGAAAGAAATTGTATATTCTGAGAATGAGTGATGGCAGTTTGGTGACACCAAATTTAAATGCGTTTAATACCATTATAAGTGAGTTATCTTCTATGGATATTAAAATCACCAAGGAGGATAAATGTATAAGCCTATTATGTTCTTTTCCAGACTCTTGGGATAGCTTAGTTGTGACTATAGGGAGTAATGCAACCACATTATTACTAGAAGACATGGTTTCATCTATATTTTCAGAAGCAATGAGAAGGAAGAACATGGAAGAATCAACCAAATATACTTTAGTGGTGAGAGGTCAACCGATTGACAGAGATAAAGGAAAATTCTCTGGTAGAAAGTCTAAGTTGAAGGGTATATATAAATCCCCAGTTCATTTGACAAGAAGATGTTGGAAATGCGGTAAAGTTGGGCATTACAGAAAGGACTGCAAGTCAAGGGTGATGGAAGTCAATACAAGGTCTGACCAGAAGTAGTCGACTGAGAGAAAGATGACTCCAAATAAGGGAGGCGATTTGTACCTGGAGTCAACCAATACACAGTCAGATCAATATGTTTGGTTGATCGACTTAGGAGCATCTTATCATATGACACCACATAGAGAATGGTTCTACGAGTATGAACGATATGATGGAGGTGATGTGCTCTTGGAGGATGACTCGACAACCAAAATTGTTGGAAGAGGAAGAGTTCGATTGATACTGCAAGATGGGAGGAGTAGAACCTTTCCAAGTGTGATACACATTCTGGGTTTGGAAAGAAACCTGGTATCTATTTGAAATATGAGTGATGCTAGAGTGCACACTCTATTTCATAAGGATTTTTGCAAGATGGTCAAAGGTGCGATGGAATTAATGAAAGGAGTTCATATTGGAACCCTATACAAGTTTCTAAGGGGTGTTGACTCAATTGGATGCAACAACATCGTTTTTCCTGAAGGCAAATCGACTTCGACTCGACTCGATTTGACTCAGGATGAGTCAATTCAAACTGACTCGACAAGTCATCATAAAGTTGACCTGACCATGCTATGGCATGAGAGGATGGGACACATTGTATAAAAAGGACTTCGAGCTATGCATAATAAAGGTATGGTCTAAGACTTTCCTGAGTGTAATTTAAAAGTCAAGTTTTGTGAACATTGTATATATGGAAAACAAAGTCAGGTGAGGTTCCCATCTGGAGTGATAAGGGAAAATGGGGAATTGGTTCATAGTGACGTGGTTGGCCCTGTTACAGCGCCTTCACTTGGTGGATCGTTGTATTATGTCTCCTTCATAGATTATTTTTCCACGAAGAAATGGATATATTTCTCGAGGAAGAAATCAGAGGTTTTCGAGAAATTCAAATAGTTTAAATCTCTTGTAGAAAACCAGACAGATAAGAAGATTAAGGTATTGAGAACTGACAATGGTGGTGAATTCTGTGGAAAAGAATTTGATCAGTTCTACAAGAAGTGTGGCATAGCATACCAAAATACCACACCATATAACCCACAACAAAATAGAGTTTCCAAGAGAATGAACAGAAAGTTGATGGACAAGGAAAGGAGCATGCTCAATGGTGTTGGGATTGCACAAGAATTCTAGGCGAAGGTAGTCAACACTGCAAAATATCTATTGAATATGTCTCCTTCATTGGCGCTAGTCGACACGACTCCAAATGAGGTATGGTCGGGTAATAATCCTTTGGTTTCACATCTCAAAGTATTTGGCTATGATGAATTTGTGCATGTTCCCAAGGAAAAGAGGAACAAGTTGGAAAAGAAGGTAGTCAAATGTATTTTCATTGGATACAAAGAAGGAACGAAAGGATATAAGATTTGGGAACATAGTGTACAGTCAAGATGTGGTATTAAGAGAAGTTGGAAGTAAGATCGATCCTGAAGAAATTGTTCAGACTGAGAATAATCCTGAGACTGTGTGATTTGAACTGAATAGTGAAGAAGATGATTTAGATGAGTCAATTGAATCAAAGGAAGAGGTGAAACAAACAACTCCAGTTGTAAGGAGGTCAGAAAGAGTATTAATAATAACAATCGAAAGGTATAGTCTTCTTGAATTTCGTTTTTCATTCGTGTTAAATACCACCGATGATGAGCCCAAGTCGTTCGAGGAGGCAGTCGACTCAGTAGAGGGAAAAAAATGGAAGGACACCATGGTTGAAGAGATGGAATCCTTGCACAAGAATGATTCATGGGACTTAGTCAAGTTTCCCAGTGGAAGAAATCTTGTCGGTAGAAAATGGGTATTCAAGAAGAATATTAATGCATCAGGTCAAGTAAATAAATTCAAAGCTTGACTAGTAGTGAAAGGATATTCCCAAGTCGAAGGAGTCGACTTCTGTGAGATTTTTTCCCCTATTGAAAAATTAACTTCCATTAGAGTATTCATGTCTCCGTGTTGGCACAGGGGCAGACCCAGGGTTCAACACTTACAATAGTGCACCAACAAAACCCTAACTATCAGACCTTTCGACAACACCTGCGAAGCAGATGAAGTCTCACCCAAGGTAGAGGCAGGGGTGGTTGCAAGACCCAGATGTCTGCAACCTTAGTTGGGACACAAATATGTGATTGTAACACCTTAACAAAGAACTTGGAAGTTATAGTTCATTAGTATTCAACCTTAGTTTATAGCATAGCTAAACCCTAATAATAGATTAGCGCAGTATTCACATAGATCCAATAGATTCAAGCACTGAGCATACCAAAATAGATCATATCTAGCATTCATTCACATTATTCAGCAATAAGATACCATATTAGATTCTTCTAAGCATATATTAGTGCACTAAGAATTTAACCACATAAACAAGAGAAAAACCATAAAGCACAAAGAAAGCACAACACGGGATATACGTGGCTCACCCCCACCCTGGGGCTACGTCCACCAACTCTTCTTCTTTATTTGTTTCTATCAATATTCTACATGCACAGAGCCATGATATCTTACTCCGCAGAGGACAGGAGATTTGTGCACACTCCGCTAGATCCTCCTTCCCTGAGTTACAACACAAAGCCTCTTCACGGTCTCTTACAATCACTTGCACTTATCTCTGCAAGTTCTCAACATAGCATGCACAAAGCACTTACAAGTTTCACTTAACACAATGTCTAGCCTCTCTTCGATCACATAGATCGAACTAACTACTTTCTACATCGCCTAGATTTCTATTTATACATTACAAATAGGGCCTAACCATGGGTAAACCCATGGGCCGACATCCCCATACCCATTACATAAGCCCAAAACCCAAAAATCCCTAAAAATGGGTCGAGATCCCGCGATATCTGCTTCGACTTGCGCTCTGCCTTAGACAACCTGTCGAAGTCCCAAAAGTAGGTCAAACATGACCAAGGATCCTCAAAACTTGGTCAAGGGCCAACAAGCCCCCAACACTCACTTGTGACTCGTCCTAAGTCACTTCGGTCTGGGTAGCTCTGCTTCAAAATCGTTGAGCTAGGCTCGAGCTACTTCGACCTTTTGTTGTACCACAACCTTATACTCAATGAACTCTTGGATAACTACTTTGTTGACAGGTCCCTCTAAGCGTTGTTCAGCTGCAGTGAAGACTTGCTCCAATTTTGCTCCTTGACCTTCAATCTCTGAGAACAGTTGGCAAGCCTCGTCCTGAATTGGTTGGAGCCTCTGAGTCACTTCCATGACTTTTCTATGAATGGTGTGGACCTGTTTTTGAGAAGTGCATTGTTCTTGGGATCGCTTCATCCTCTTAATGGTTGACAGGGGCTTGAACTGCGCCTGTACTGTTTCTGCTTGCCTCTTTGCCTCCTGGAGCTGTGACTCCAGTGCCTTCAATTCAGGATCCTCAATGAGTCACTCATAAGTCTGGGCACTATGATCACTTAGTTATTTACATTCCATGGTGAGGGCCTTGATTCTTTCAACTGCACTTCGAGCAATTGCTTCTCTTTGATCTCACACATCCTGCAGAGTGTTGGGCACTATCTGTAGATCTAAGTCTGCTATTTTTTGTTGTAGTTGTTGGATAGCTTCTGTGAGTTGCGCTACTTGATGATCCACTCAGTCTTCTGCCTTTGGCTCTGAGCCCATCACAGAGCGAAGTGTTCTATCGACTGCTTCTTTGACTCCAAGATGCTTTGCGAGCAACTGCTCTTTTTCTTGCTAGATTTGTGCTTTCTGCTCTTCAAACTTGGTTTGAAGGTCATCCTTCTCCTTTTGTGCAACCCAACATTTCTCTACCATATATTCTTGGTCTTGTTTCAGGGTCGTTGTGGCTTGGTCTTTCTCAGCTTGTGCTCGATAAAGGTGAGCTTCGATCACATCAGCTAGTCTACGGAGTTGGGTAGGCTCATCTCCCAACTCTAGTTCTTTTTATGGCGGGGGCACAGTGGATACTGTGCGTCTAGATTGAAGGGCCCGTTGTACCCCTTTGAGTTCAACCTCAATTATGTCGTACATATCCTCCTGCTTGGCTTCATGTTTCTGCAATATGTCCTGTGAGGCATCTGCTACAATTGCGATGATGAAGTCAAAGTCATATACAGTGAGCACAGTCTGCATCTTAGTCAAGGTGGCTCTGGATTTCTTTCAGGAAGTGGGTTTCATGGGAGAAACATTCCTTTTATTCAAGGGATCAACCTCATAAACAAGATCCCTAGGCGGTGTTACTTCACCCTACTTTTTCTGATCTTATTTTTTGTTGGTATCGTCTTGATCTACTTCATCATCACCCCCTCGACCAGGTGATACTGAAGAAGTTTCTTCCGATGTGTTGCTCAAGTTTTGGATCTCTGCGATATTCTTCCTTATGCTAGGTCCAGGAGTATCCTTTTCTTCATGAGTGGTCTCAGGGCTTCCAATTAGTTTAGGGTCTGACATTTCTGCGGGGTCTGTGGGGATGAGGAGCTTTGTAGACTAGTCCTCGGTTATCTCTTTGAGGTCCTCCTCTATGAGCTTGTAGTATGACTAAAGCTATTCTTTGTGCTCATCTGCACGCGCAGTGATATAAATTAAGTGTCGATCTGCACAAAACTTCATGAGGGGTCGTAACCGATGCAGGGTGTTTGGCATCATGCGAGGGACAACTTCGATAACCCTCTTCAGTTCGAGATAATATGTATGAAAGATCGTGTTCAACTACCACTATTTTCCCATATCGCTCGAGTACCAGAGCATGGTTAAATTTGCAGTGAGCGGTTTGAATGGCTCAATGTCTGGGAAGGTCACACCTTCTGGCATCTCCCAAGAGGTAAATGTGATGAGGATCAGGAGCTGGCTAAAGTGGAACTTATAGCCCTGATCTTGGGCTTTGTGGCAGTCTAATTTTAGTTGGTTGATCAAGTACTTCTCCCATTTCATCTGGAGTCCTTCTACACATTTCTCGGCAAGGTCAACAACAAATCCTGTGACCTGTGTAGGTATATTCTTTCTCACGAGCTTTCCTGCGATCAGCAGGCAGGCCAGGTGCACTACGCCATTCTGGATGGAAGCTACCTTGTAGCCTCACGTTCCCTTTTCTACATCGCCATATGTGTCTTTGATCTTCTGTGCCAATGCACAATCTATAACCTTCCCTGGGTAGAAGTCCTGTGGGTCGGGTCCCTGCATGCTCAATCTGGTGATCCTATGGATCAACGTCGGATCGACTATGATGCGTCTGTATAGCCATATGTATCTTCCATGGTAACATGAGAGAAGGATCTTAACACAGGCGTTAGCCTGCTGGTGCCTTCCAAAATGTGGAATCTTCATCACATTCAAGAGAGTGGACTGAGCGAGGTTCATAGTCCATGGCTGGGGGATTATTTTCAAGTTCTTCCCCTTCCTCCTGGTCAAGTATTTGTAAGGAGCGAGCATACTATGGTTCTTGCGGTCTCCTAAGTTGAATTCGCTGAACTTCAACATTGCGATCTTATCCTGCTACGTTCTAACTGCACGTATCCCCTTCGGGAGGTATGCAGTAACCATGGTGTAATCAAAGTCCCTCGGGACACTGTCACGACTCACCGCGCCAGCCAAAGGCAGGATTTAGTTCGGTAAGATGGTCGAGATTAACTTATCATTCGCTAGGTCATCTTTGTGCTTGGTTCTCTTCTCTGCTGCCGGTCGGGATGGTCTAGATCCACGAGCATTCGACGGAGAGGCTTGCACTCCTCTAGTTGATGATGCTTAAATACCTACAGAAATTACTTTCTCGGTAATGAGATCGATGATAAATTATTCGATGACTTTGTTTGCAGCGCTAAGCTCATCCGACATGCACGCTTAGATCAGATAACTTGGGTGCATGAATGAGTGCGCAATGCAATGGAATGGGTGTCGATCTCAATAAACAAAACATTGTAGAAATGAGTTGGATTGGATACAATTCACAAAAGTGTTCTCAGTGCAACATTCGACGGACTAAGTAGACACGATGTAACAGATTTTTCCAATGGATGAGAGGTCTTCATCAATGTGGTTATATCCGTTGTAGTGCAGTCCCAACGGTCTGATGGCGAGTCTTCAGGCGATTACTGTTGTTCTAACCATTTGGTTCGTCGGGCTAACGATTATAATGCTTTCAATGGCTATATTGCTTTGCCATGGAGAAGTTCCATGTTGCGTTGTTCTGATATCCCAACGAAGTTCCAGTTTTTCAAAACTTCTTTCTGCGAAGTTCCCTCTGGAATCTTCTGCAACTTTTCTATCTTTGCTCTCTTCTTACTGAGGTTTCTAGACTTCTTCCTTGTGATCTTTGTCTTGGTATTTCTCTTTCCATTTTGATTCTTATCTTCTTTTGGCATAGTAACTTCGCGTTGTTGATATTCTTTCATAGGGTTCAAGGGAAATACTTATTCTCTATCTGGGGTAGGTGCTTCAGTCTTCTGTGAGTCTTCTTGTGTTCTTTCAACTTCGACATCCAAGTTTCTAGTTCTAAATAGCTTCAATCTATTCTCTTGTTCTTCAATCAAGTGTGTTATCCTCCTAGTCATGAAATCTTTTAATTCTTGCTTCTTCTTCTCTAAGACTTCCTCTTCTTTTCTTCTGGCCTGATGATGCAGTGCCCCTACCTTAGCAGGGTTCGCTGACCTCCCGGTCTCTAGATATTCTCAATATTTGAGCTGGAATAGCTCCTTGATACCCTACAAGAATCCCCAAGAAATATCCATAGGTCCTTTCAGGAAACTTCGTCGTGTGAACAAGCACCAGACGCAAGCTTCTCTCACGTGACCACTAGTTGTGACCACACACCTATGCAAAAGGTGTGTCGCTATTTCGCATGTCGGGACTTTGTGAATGAGTCGACCCTGAATCCCCGACTCCCAAAATATCGATGAGATATTTAATGGTCCCTAGCTCCTCCCTTTGCCTCCATCCATGTGACCATTCACCATGACCCGGGGCTCAATTCTCAAGTGCGTCGGGATTTCGCATATTGAGAATTCTCGATGTGATTCACCTATGTTCTCCCGACTCCCGAAATGATGATATTTCGAAGCACCAGATCAACGGTCGACAATCCATGAAATCTGATGGCTCAACTCTCCTTTTTGTGTATCGAGATTTCGTGTATCGTGAAGTCGAAAGACTTTTCACCTCTGTTTGCCCGATCCCCGAAATGTCGATATTTGCGAACGTCAGATCGACGGCTCATGAATCCCCATGATCTAATGGCTCAGATCGATTCAGGATTTCGCATCTCACGGATTTGGGAGTTTCCTTACCTCCGTTCTCCTGATATCTGAAATCACGAGGGTGCTAGATCGACGGTTCATATCTTTCCCTGGATCAACGACTGTGATCAATTAGAGATTTCACATTTCACGGCTTTGACTCTTACGGGGTCCGTTCGACACTTATCCAAATTCCAAATCTGTGCACTCCTCGCAGCAGATTCTTATGCAAGATTTGGTTCTTTTCAGGGACTTTACAAACCTTGCAGCAATCGCTTGGAACTCCTTGCAAAGGAAAGGTTTCGTGTTATCTCTCCTGAGCTTCAGGATCGAAACAGATCTCGTCAACACACTCCTTGCGTTTTTTGTGCACACCTTGCACTCACTCAACAAAAGAGAAACAATTGAAACTTATACTAACATCCACAGTTTCATCCATTCATAATGAAATTCATTCATTCATGAAAACACAACAATAGGGAATTTCAAACAGTAACAGTGCTATGCATTTGAATCAAATTTCCTCTATCATATTCATTCAAAAGTAAATGGCTACAGCTAATATCAAAACAATAACTCAAAACTCAGAAAATTCCTACTAACTCGTAGCAACCTCATTTGGGTGTACAAAACGTCTATTTATATCAGAGGGTCCTTAGGGTTACCCCCGACTACTCGTCTACTCGGAAAACAAAAAAAAAAACTCTAACTGCTACCTAAGTTCAGTTACATTCAAGACTCGAGATGAAACTCCCAGATCCTTGTGACCATCTTCTCCCAAGCGTTTGATATTCTTCCTTTTTTTCAATCAGCTCTAAAAGATTCGTAGTAACTCCCAGCGTTTGAGATTTCGAAATGATTCCTAGGCGCCGAGTTGTCCTGCCACGCGTGCTTGTTGACGATGCTCCTGCATCATACTCCCCCTGGACAAAAATTCATAGACTCTCGTCCATGAGCTCCTGCACCGAATTTCAATGCTTCTGGATATCAAATTCATTTTACCAACTGGCATCCTCTGTCGGGTGTCCCTTCCACTTAACCAGATATTCAAGATAGGTCTTCCTCCTGGTCTTCTTTCCAATTCTCTGATCAATGATCTTCTCCATTTGTGGTTTTTCTACTATAGGCATTTGTTTCTCCCACTGAATCTTATCTTGATCTTTTGATCCCTCTGCGTCATATTTCCAGTAAGGATACAGGTCTGAAAAATTAAATATGGGTGATATGCCCACATCATCTGGAAACTCAATCTCATAGGTGTTCACATCAAACTTCCTCAACATCTTACATGGCCCTATATTCTTCATTTTTAACTTGTTATACGTTCCCTTAGGGAACCTTTCTTTCCTGAGATGCGCCAAAACCTGATCTCCCACCTCAAATTGAATTTCTCTGTGATGTTGATCAACTTTTTGCTTGTACTCTTGGCTAGAGTTCTATAATTGTCCTCTGATCTGGCTATGGAGCTTCTACATTTTTGCAACAAAATATTTTTCTCCAGTGCTTATGATCTCACTCTGTCCCAAGTCTCTCAACTTGGATACTCCCCTGGGTTTCATTCCATACAATATCTGGAATGGGTTCTTTCCATTGCTTCTGTTTGGCAATTCGTTGTATGCAAATTCTTCTTGTGGAAGAATCTGATCCCACTGGTTATGATGCTTAGTGAGCAGAATCCCAACAATTTTCCTAAGCTTTTGTTTACCACCTCAGTTTGTCCATCTGTCTAAGGATGATAAGATGAGTTGAAGGACATATCCGTCCCCAACTTCTTCCACAGTGTTCTCCAAAAATGACCAACAAATTTTGTGTCTCTATCTGAGATGATGCTTCTGGGTAGGCCGTGAAGTCTCACAACTTCCTTGAAAAATAGATTTGCAACATGTGTTGCATCATTGGTCTTCTGGCATGGGATAAAGTGTGCTATCTTTGAAAATCTATCCACCACCACAAATATGGAATCACATCCTCTTTGCGTTCTTGGCAGTCCTAACACAAAATCCATGCTTATCGCATCCCAAGGCCTCTTTGGTATTGGCAATGGTTGATACAATCCAATGTTCTGTCTTTTTCCTTTCACATGTTGGTAGATTCTACATCTGTTCACAAATTTTATCACCTTTGTTCTCATACCTAGCCAATAGTATGAACCTCTCAACTGTGTGAATGTTTTATCATGGCCGAAATGTCCATCCAATCCTCCACTATGCTTCTCCTTCAAAAGGTTGTCCCTCATTGAACATTTTGGTATGTATAATTGATTGACCTTGAACATAAATCCCTCTTGAATCATATACTATGCCCGCTAGCTCCTATCTCTCAGCACAGGATTCACGCATGCTTAATATGCTTCCTTGAAATCTGGATCATCACCGTACATTTCCTTAAGGTGTTCAAACCCCAAGGGCTTTACCTGAAATTCCTGCAGAATCAAACATCTCCTACTCAATGCATCAACAACTTTGTTATCATTCCCAACAATATGTTTTATGACAAAAGTAAAATTCTACATAAACTCAATCCACTTTGCATGCTTTTGATTCAATTTTTCCTATCTGGTTATGAATTGTAAAGCTTGGTTATCACTATACAAGACAAATTCCTGTGGGACAAGGTAATGTCTCCATTTCTTCAAGGCTTGAATTATGGCATAAAACTCCTTGTCATATGTGGAGTATTTTCTCTTAGTCTCGTTTAGATTCTCACTGAAATATGAAACAGGTCTATTATCCTGACTCAAAACTGCTCCAATTGCAATCCCACTTGCATCACATCTCACTTGAAATATCTTCCCAAAGTCTGGTAAGACCAAAATTGGTCATTCTGTGATTTTTTTCTTCAGAAATTCAAAGCTCCTCTCGGCCTCCTTTGTCCATTTAAAAGACTTGTGCTTCTTTTTCACTGTATCCATCATTGGTGCACAAATTGCACTGAAATCTCTGATGAACTTCCTATAGAAGATCACTAATCCATGGAAGCTTCTTACCTCAAACATGCTTCTTGGTGATGGTCATTCTACGATTGCTGTCACCTTTTCCGGATCCATCTTCAGTTCATTTGAAGAGATCACAAAACCCAAGTAAATGAGTTATGTCTTCATAAAAGAGGACTTCTTCAGATTTATCAACAAATTCTCCTGTTGTAATCTCCTCATCACTAGTGTCAGGTGTCTCAATTGCTCCTCCTTTGTCTTGCTAAAGATCAATATATCGTCCATATATACAACCACGAACTTGCCAATGAAATCTTTTAGTATTTCATTCATCAACCTCATAAAATTACTCAGGGAATTTGTTAAGCCAAATGGCATCACAAGCCATTCATACAAACCTTCATTTGTATTAAAGTTTATCTTCCACTCATCACCTTCTCTCATTATTATTTGGTGATAACCACTTTTCAAATCTATCTTAGAAAAGAAGTTTGCTCCACTTAGACAGTCCATTAAATCATCCATTCTTGGAAAAGGAAATCTATACCTGATGGTGATATTGTTAATGGCTCTTGAGTCTATACACATTCTCCATCCTCCATCCTTCTTTGGACTCAACACAGTTGGTACTACACATGTAATCAAGCTCTCTTTGACCAAACCCTTGTCTAACAATTCTTGGACTTGGTTCTTTACCTCCTCATTCTCTCAAGGTGTCAGTCTGTATGCTGCTTTGTTTGGAAGAATTTCTCCTAGTATCAGATCAATATGATGGTTGATACTTCTGATGGGTGGTAATGAGTTAGGAAGCTCATCCACCACTATGTTAGCAAAATTATCCAACAATTCCTGAATTTCTTTAGGTAAATCATCTATTGTAGTACTCATAAGGATAACTCTAGGTTTCCTCACCACAACAAACTGCATCTCCTTTCCTTTCTTAAATTCTCTCAGAAGTTCCTTCCCACTCAAGAGAAGTATGTTGGTGCTGGCTTCCTCTTTCACTCTCTTATCTTCTATTGGTAGTAACATGTGTGTCCTACCATTCTTCTCCAAGGTGTATGTATTCTTCCTCCCATCATGAATGACATTCCTGTCAAACTATCATGGTCTTCCCAACAAAATATGGCATACATCAATGGGAATTACATCACACAAAAATTCATCTCTATATCCTCCTATCTTAAATTCAACCAAGCATTGTTTAGTAACCATTACCTAGTGTCCTTTCTGCAACCATGATACTTTGTATGGCTTCGGGTGTGGAGTTGTCTCCAACTCCAATTTCTCTACCATCTCTGTGGATACTAAGTTGTCAGTGCTCCCACTATCTATTATCACCTTGTAGACTATGTCCTTAGTCTTGCAAGCTGTCTTGAATAGGTTGTTTCTCTGCACAGGTTTCTCAACTTTTGCCTCAAGTTTTAAGAGAACTTTTCTCAACATCAGGGATGTTCCATCCTTTGCTCCTTCTGCTTCAACATTCCTTCTCTTTTCTTTTGAAATGTGATCTTCACCTTATCCTTCTCTCTTTCTCTCAGGACATTCCCAATACTTATGTCCTACCTTTCCATAGGTGTAACATCTCACTTATCCTCCTCTACCTCTTCCTCTTCCTCTGAGAGAACTTCTTCCACCATCTTGTCTTCCTCGTGAACTTCCTCCTCTTTCCAAGTGACTATGTGGTTTCTTAGTCTCATATTTGGATTTTTGCGCCTTATCTTGGGCAACTCCCTTGCCTTTGTTTAGAACTGGGCTTCTACCATTGCCTCGCTGATTTTGTTTTCTGGCCAACTTCTCCTCCGCCTTCAGAGAAAACTGATAAGCATCCTCCATTGTCCTTACTGTCATCATGTTGATCTCATCCTGGATTTCATACCTCAGACCATTTATATACCTAGCAACTTTTTCTTCATCCTTCTCTCTTTGTCCAGTTCTGATGTTCAGCTTGTAGAACTCCTTTGTGTATTCTTTAAATGTCATACCCTTCGGTCTCAGGTTCTGCAGTTTCCTGAATAGATTGATCTGATAATATTTGGTCATGAAATTTTCTTTCATCTTGGCTACCATTCTATCCCAATTATTTATCTTCGATTTTCCCTGGCTTCTCCTCTCAGCCTGCAGTTCATCCCACCATAGTGTTGTATATCCTTTGAGTCTGGTGACAACATTGTCTCACCCTTTTCTCCTCATTGAAGTCTTCATATTCGAAATATTTGTCCATGGCTCTTACCCAATCCAACAGCTCTTTAGCATCCAAATTACCTTCGTACATTGGGACCTCTATCTTGTCTCTAGCTCCCAATCTAACAACCTCTCTTAGAAATCTCTCTTCAACAACATTCTCTCCTGTAGCTTCTTCGAATTCTACTTCTTCAATCTCTTCATCGCTAATGTCTCCAGCATCAGGTGCCCTCCTCTGTGCTGCCTCCATCGCCTCTAATATTGCACGAAGTTCTCACATCTCCCTTTCTAAAGCTTGATTGGATAAAGGTTTTTCCACTTGTCTCCTTGGTGGAATTGTGTCGACTGTCTCTCACACACAGAGTGTAGCTTTGATTTCTTTCGTCTCCTTTATCTCCTTCGCCTGAAATCTACAGACGAAAATCAGCTCTGATACCACTTGATGCAGTGCCCCTACCTCAGCAGGGTCCGCTGACCTCTCGGTCTATGGACATTCTCAATCTTTGAGCTAGAAAAACTACTTGATTCCCTGTAGGAATCCCCAAGAAATATCCACAGGTCCTTTCACGAAACTCCATCATGCGAACAAGCACCAGACGCAAGCTTCTCTCACATGACCACCGACTGTGACCACATGCCTACGCAAAAGGCGCATCATGATTTCGTGTGTTGAGACTTTGCGAATGAGTCGACCCTGACTCCCCGACTCCTGAAATGTCAATGAGAGCTTTAATGGTCTCTAGCTCCTCCCTTGGCCTTCATCCATGTGACCATTCACCATGACCCCGGGCTCAATTCTCAAGCGCGTCGGGATTTTGCGTATCGAGAATTCCTGTTGTGATTCACCTCTGTTCTCCCGAATCCCGAAATGTTGATATTTCAAAGCGCCAGATCAACGGTCCACAATCCCCAAAATCTGATGGCTCATGTCTCCTTTTCGTGTATCGAGATTTCACGATTTCATGTATCGTGAAGTCGAAAGAGTTTTCACCTCTATTCGCCCGATCCTCGAAATGTTGATATTTGCGAACGTTAGATCGATGGTTCACGACTCCCCATGATCAAACGGCTCAGATCGATTCGTGATTTCGCGTCTTGCGGCTTTGGGAATCTCCTTACCTTCGTTCTCTCGATATTCGAAATCGTGAGGGTGCTAGATCAACGGTCCAAATATTTCCCTGGATCAATGGATGTGATCAAGTCGGGATTTTACGTTTCGCGACTTTGACTCTTATGGGGTCCCTTCGACACTTAGCCGAATTCCAAATCTGTGCACTCCTTGCAACAGATTCTTATGCAAGACTTGGTTCTTGCTGGGGACTGTGCACACCTTGCAACAGTCGCTTGGCACTCCTTGCAAAGGAAATGTTTCATGTTATCTCTCCTGAGCTTCGGGATCGAAACAGATCTTGTCAACGCACTCCTTGCGTTCTTTGTGCACACCTTGCACTCACTCAACAGAAGAGAAACAATTGAAACTTATACTAACATCCACAGTTTCATCCATTCATAATGAAATTCATTCATTCATGAAAACACACCAACAGGGAATTTCAAACAATAATAGTGTTATGCATTTGAATCAAATTTCCTCTGTCATATTCATTCAAAAGTAAATGGCTACAATTAATATCAAAACAATAGCTCAAAACTCAGAAAAATCCTACTAACTCACAGCAGCCTCATTTGGGCGTACAAAACCTCTATTTATCTTAGAGGGTCTTTAGGGCTCCCCCCGACTACTCGTCTACTCAGAAAATGAAAAAAAAAAACTCTAACTGCTACCTAATTTAAGTTACATTCAATACTCAGGGTGAAACTCCCAGATCCTCGTGATCATCCACTCCCAAGTGTTTTATCTTCTTTCGTTTTTCCAATCATCTCCAAAAGATTCACAGTAACTCCCAACATTTGAGAATCCGAAATGATTCCCAGGCACCGAGTTGTCCTACCACATGTGCTTGCTGACGATGCTCTTGCATCACCTGATCCTTTTCAATCCAAGGTTTTCCTAGTAATATAGAAAATGGGGCGTTGTTCTCAATAAACTTAACAATCTCAAAATCTTCCTCTGTTGAATTTCCATGAGCACTCATATATATCTGGGTGAGTCTTCCACATAGGGTTATCAACTTTCCTCTAAATAATCTTATTCCTCCCAATGAAGGATTCATAGAAGGCTTTCCTAAAGTTTCCCAAGTTATTTCTGTCATGATATTTACCTGTGTTTCTTTATCCAGAACACAGTCAATGTCGAAGTCTCCTATTCTTGCTTCTATGCATTTTTTTTCTTTGAATATCTCTGATAAGTTGATATTTCTGTGATCATTTAGGGTTTCTTTGATTTGTAGCAAAACATTCTTTGATTCTTTCTGGGGTTCTGCCATGGTCTCAGTTTTGTGACCTTCCTTGGGGTTTTCTTGTCTCATATTCATTTTGTCAAGCTTAGCAATCATTCTAGGGAAATCTAAAAATTCATGATCCATAGCTTTACAACAAAGACAACTAGGTCTTCTACCAGGGAATTCCTTAGCCAGATGTCCTGGTCTTCTGCAATTGTAACAAACGGTCAATCTTCTTTTTCTTTGAAAGGATCCCCAACCTTTCCTGTACTGCACACTAGGATCATAGTAGATATCCTGCAAAAACTTCTTTCTAGGATATTGCATCCATTTGTTTGTCCAAACATTCTTCCTGTGCATAGGAATAACATATATTTCACTATTTTTTCCATATATACTCATATCAAACCTTCTTTCATCTAGTTGTTCCCTACTTTTCAAGATAGGAAATTTTTTATCAAACATACCTAGATCCATACTTTTGAAACAAACATTTCCACTTATTTTTTGATCAAAACTTTTCAATGTTCTTACCTTTAACAGAGCACAAAGATTTCAGGTCTTATTTCTTCATATCTGACTCTTCTTCTTGGCACAGAGCTTCACAGGGCAAGTAGAATACTGTGTACTAGGGAAACAGATCTACGCACAGAGCTTTCTCTTTCCTGTAGTTCCCAACAATCACAGTTTCAGGTCCCGGCAACGGAACCATTTGTTGGCACAGGGGCAGACCCAGGGTTCAATGCCTACAACAATGCACCAACAAAACCCTAACTACTGACCCTTTCGGAAACACCTGCGAAGTAGATGAAGTCTCACCCGAGGTAGAGGCAGGGGTGGTTGCAGGACCTAGATGTCTGCAACCTTAGCTGGGACATAGATCTATGATTGTAACACCTTAACAGAGCACTTAGCAGTTATAGTTCATTAGTATTCAACCTTAGTTTACAGCTCAACTAAACCCTAATAATAGATCAACGCAGTATTCACACAGATCCAATAGATTCAAGAACTAAACATACCAACATAGATCAGATCTAGCATTCATTCACATTATTCAACACTAAGCTACCATATTATATTCTTCTAAGCATATATCAATGCACTAAGAATTTAACCACATAAACAAGAGAACAACCATAAAGCACAAAGAAACCACAGCACGAGATATACGTGGTTCACCCCCGCCCTGGGGCTACGTCCACCAACTCTTCTTCTTTATTTATTTATGTCAATCTTCTACATGCACAGAGCCATGATATATTACTCCGCAGAGGACAAGAGATCTGTGCGCACTCCGCTAGATCCTCCTTCCCTGAGTTACATCAAAAATCCTCTTCACAGTCTCTTACAATAACTTGCACTTAGCTCTGCAAGTTCTCAACATAACATGTAGAAAGAACTTACAAGTTGCACTTAGCACAGTGTCTAGCCTCTCTTCGATCACATAGATTGAACTAACTACTTTCTACATCACCTAGCTTTCTATTTATACATTACAAATAGGGCCTAACCATGGGTAAACCCATGGGCCGACATCCCCATACTCGTTACATAAGCCCAAACCCCAAAAATCCCTAAAAAGGGGCCAATATCCTACGATCTATGTTTCGACTTGTCCTCCACCTTCGATAGCCTGTCGAAGTCCCAAAAGTAGGTCAAACATGACCAAGGATCCTCAAAATTTGGTCAAGGGCCTCAAAACTTGGTCAAGGGCCAACACTCTGACCACAACATTTGATCTAGAAATAGAACAGATGGATGTGGAGACAACGTTCCTACATGGGGACCTAGAAGAGGAAATCTACATGAAACGACCTGAAGGATTTGTAGTAAAGGAAAATAAATATTTTGTGTGTAAACTGAAAAGATCCCTTTATGGTCTAAATAAATCACCAAATATGTGGTACCAAAAGTTTGACACATATAGCCTTAGTTTGGGATTTGAGAGAAGAAAAGTTGATCATTGCATATATTCCAAAAAGGAAAGTGGGTATTTCATATATGTAGCTTTATATGTCGATGGTGTGTTGCTGATTGGAAACAACATGGATGCAATAAAGGAGGTAAAGAAGCATCTATCCTCCAAGTTTGACATGAAGGATGTCAGTACAACTAAATTCATTATGGGAATGGATATTAAGAGAGATCTAATAGCTAGAAAGCTTTGGTTGAATCAGATGAAGTATATTGAAACAGTTTTGAAACATTTCAACATGCAGGATTGCAAACCGGTGAAGGTGTCAATTCCTGTGGGAGTAGGGATAACTGTTGAACAATGTCCAATGACATAGGAAGAAATAGAGGACATGGAAAATGTTCCTTATGAAAGTGGTTTTGGTAGTCTAATGTATGCAATGGTATGCACTCAACCAGACATTGCCCAATTAGTGGGAGTGTTGAGTAGATACATGTCGACACCTGGGAAGGAGAACTGGACAACTGTCAAGAGAGTATTTAGGTATTTTTGTGGAACAAAATATTATGCTATATGCTACTAGGGAAAACTTGGAGGTGACAGTGAATTAAATGTACATGTTTTTTTCGACACTGATTGGGATGAAGATTTGGATCGACAGTGGTCGACTAGTGGATATGTGTTCAAAATGTTCATTGGAGCAATCAACTGGATGAGTAAGTGACATGCGGTCATAGCCCGATCAACAATAGAAGTTGAATACATGGCAACCACTCATGGAAGAAAATAAACAATATCAATGAAAAGGATGTGTTCAGGAATCGGGTTTGAGAAGATAACTATGAAGATGTGTTTCGATAGTCAAAGAACAATATTTTTAGCAAAGAACCCAACTTATCATTTGAAGACTAAGAACATTGATGTATAATACCATTTTGTGAGAGACATGGTGGAAAATAACAAGGTGTTGTTGGAGAAAGTAGACATGTTGGAAAACATAGTAGACTCATTGACCAAGTCTATGAATGTTGTGAAGTTCTCTTGGTGTCGAGAGGCAATGGGCATTGCTTCCCTGGGTCTGTGAATGAAAGTTAAAAGGTCTCCCGGTTTCATCAAAGAAGACAATAAGTAGGAGAATGTTGGTTTGTTATATTCTTTGCAGTGAAATTTGAGGTGGATCGACTGATAGTCGAAGTTGAAGGTTGAGGTGGTTTGACCAGGTAAAGACTAAGTCAAGGTGGATTGACAACATGTTGAAGGTCAATGTTATTCGACCGGGTAAATTCAAAGTCAAAGTTCGAGGTGGTTCAACGTGATAATTCCATTGACAATAATTCGAAGAGGTCAACCAACAAGAGTTCGACAGGAAGGTTTGTGGAAATTGACTAAAGACCGAATGAAGGTCGAATGATATTCGACGGTAACCCGAATTGGTAGTCAAATGTAACAGAATATCAAGATTCACGGGATTTATAGTCAATGATCTGCATGGATCTGTAACCATTTTTGGGATCCTTTTCTTTAGGGTTTTCCCTTCTGTAAATCCTATAAAGAAGGTGTGTTGTAAGGACGCAAAGTCTAATAAATGAATCTTGAATATTTAGATGATGAATGGATAATCGCTAGGAGTCTATAATTTAGAGGTTGTTGGTCATGTATATGTAATCCAAATTGGCTACATGGTTGTTCTTGCATAAGGAAGAGGGTATGATGTTGATTGTGTCTTACGTGTGGACCAAGGTTGGACATGTAACATTTTATTCTAAATGAATAAGACAACAAAGAGCAGAACGCTTAAGGAATGTTGGTTTTCTCGGTTTGGGTTTCTAGAGTAAAAATATTTGTGTATTGTGTGCTTGTTGTGTCATTTACTTTATTGATTAGATATTTCTTCCTCTCTTCTGCTAGGTTTAGCATGGAAGTGTGTCTCATTTCCTAACAACTAGAGAATAAGAAAACTGAAAACTAGTATTCATATAAGGATCTTGACTTCTCTCCATGATGTTATTTACATAAGGTGGAGTAGAGTCATCAAATAGAAGATTTAATTAGTTTTCATATTATAAATGACAACCATCCATATACTAATCATCATAATCATTCTCTAAATCATAGTAGGCATGTTGTTCTTGATTATATTCTTCCTCAATGCAAGGGTATGTGGTCACAATAATACAATTCTCCTAATATTTAGTGAGTGTCTCTTTAATATCTTGGACATATTTTTCTAACAACATTATCATATTTTCATTCTTCATGCCCATGAGGGTTTAAGAGTGAATTTTTTCAAAGGCTATAGCACATGAAATATTGATTGGAGGCACCATATATAATATACCAAATTAAACCCATGAAAATTATTTATCAAATGGAACTGGTCTTGCAACAATATAAGAACCCTGTCAAAAGTTATGAGTTATGCAGTCTCGCGTTTGTCACAAAGAACCCTGAAAAATCATTGGTTTTAAATTAGTGATATATTGACCTCCCAAACATCAATTGAGATGTTTTTTTTTCAATAAATTGTTTTTCCAAGAGGAACTCATATCTACAAATTTTTCACCCCGAATGGGGTGTCAACAAGATCCAAGTGTCCATGGGATAATACGACGCTTTCCACCTCTCCACAGACCACGTGACTGGCACATGCAGCATCCCCCTTCCTTTATTACCCCCCGATGACTATTGATCGCCTTCACTTTTGTGAGATCCTAATTAACTGCTCCAGAGTTCCCTACTCTGTTTTTTTGTCCTGGCGATGGAGGAAGGATGTTGGTCGTCACCTCTGCACACATGTGGACTTCATATCTCGTGTCCTTATTATGGCAACACTCCACGACAAGAATATCATGCCTCCTTATTTCCTGTTTGAAACCCTTGCACTATGTTGGCCTCTCTGGTTTTTACCTCTTTCTTCTTACTCTCAACTCTTCCTTACCCTTACTCATTGTTGGCTATTCCTAGGCTTTGAGAGAAGCCAAAGTGAGGTCATATCTAGTACCAAAACAAAGTGGCTATGGATAGTCGACACCTGCCTATCCTTGCTCTGTCGCCTAGCTCCTCATCCCCTTCCTTCGCCTAGTCCTCCCCATGTCAGAGTGGTATTCTACCTCTGTCTTCGCCATGGGCTTATCGTGTGGAGTGGTTTGAGCTCCATGATAATTCTCTAGGCTACGCTCTTGGCCCAATCCAGGATATGGCCTCGTCTTCACAGCCAGCATTGGTCCGCCTAGCGAGTCCACCACCCTCCGCCCCCTCTCTACCACCCTTTGTCCCCTCGTCGCCATCCTCTATCCGCTTGCCACCCTCCATCCCTTCTCTAGAGGATTTCCCCGCTCAATTGGAAGAGCCTCCAAGAAAGACCCATATTTGCTCGGATTGTGCCTCATGTTCAAGATTCCATGACTCGGTGTCGATACTACAAGACTTGGTCTTTGTGGTCAGAAAGGATGTGGACGACCTGTGATTTCGGTTGGAACACTGGGTAAGCGAGCATATCAAATTGAATATCTACTCGCGACCCTGCTCCGCGCCCTGCACTCTCCAGAACTAGCCACCAATGCCCAAGCTACTTTAGAGGCATTTTTTTCTCCATCTATCCAAGTGGCGACCGAGGGAAACATGGAAAAGCATGAACATAAGACACCATGAGAGAAGGCAAGCACACAGGTGTCAGCTTGCATGTTTTACTTTTTCAATTTTTAATGTTTTTGGAGGATTCCCCTTAGGCCGTTGGAGGTGTCTAGCATAGTTAGCCCTTTTTTTTTGTCAAGAGTTAGTCTTTTTCGGTCTGATAGTTTTCATTAATGGTATGATTGAATTAGTTTCCCTACGGGGTGATTAATAAAATGTTGTATAATTTTCAGTTTCTTATAGAGATAAGAGACTGTCTTAATTGGTTTCCCTTCGGGGCAATTCAACACAAAAAATTCCCTGATATCTTTGACGATACTGTAATTGTGTTTCATGAAAGGTAATATATAGATTCTTACTTAAAAAAAAAATTATCTACAACTTTTTTTGGAAAATTATGCAACAAATTGTATAGAAATTGATTGAAATTCCACGACCCTCTTTTCTTTTTTTCCTTTGAAAATATGCAAAAAAAAATTGCCCCCTTTTTGGCCCAAGAATTCTCCCACTTGATGCCCAAGAAAGAGCTCTAATTACAAATGTTATGTACCTTAGATCACATACAATATATCCAATAATAAGATAGAAATTCTCCACACTTTATTATTATCAAAATCCTTAAGGTAGCGTAACACCTTACAATTGATACTTTTGTGGAAGGAATCTACTTCAGTTCACTTGTCTCTTCGAGGAGGCAACCTCCTATTGAGATAAGATCCAAACACAATACTCTTCAACCATGCTTCATTACATTTCTTACACTCATTTATATAATATTATCTACCTCCTAAGAAAATTCTAGAGAAGGGACCTTCTAGTAAGTCTTCTTACAATAGTTTGTGTTCACACTACATCAGCCTTATTTATTGACGATGACCTTCATTACATATAATCAATAAATATAACTACCATAGTGAGCCTTATTTAATAATATAATGTACCTAGTCCGCCTTACATTGAATGACCTCCATTATTATTGCATGAATATGGGTCCTTAGCCCCCCCATTACACCCCCAGAGAGGATCCCAACATAGAGAGTTATATTGATATTTCCATGAGGCTTAGGCCATGCCTTCCAACAAATTTTCTATGAGCTATAAGTGTTTTGCTTTAGTTCTGCCAAGACAAGTCTTTAAATAGGTAGTGAGACTATGGATTTAGGAGTCTAGTAGGTCACCCTACATTTGAATTCCATATTTAGGTAGAGAGATGTATGTATCTAGCTAGAAAACATGAGTGAGACCCATTGGATGTCTCCACATTACCTCTTTCAGGGAAAGAGATAGCCCTTGAATGGTCTTGGAAAGAGGTGATGTAGCATCATCCAAAGAAGAGTTGCAACGAGGGGGGGGGGCATGCTACTTAAATTAGTTGGGTGTGGGTGGGAATGAGAGAAAAACGAACCTGACCTAAAGTAGAAAAGTGCGTAGGGTGGAGGTGAGAACCTAGAAAGTAGCCATGGTGCACACCAAAATATTTGGATGAGGCTTAAAATCCTAGAGAACTGAATATGTGAGAGACAACACCTATGGTGCGAGGCTATACCTCTAATGAAACCCATATCAATGAAAAACAATAGATGCTTTTGGTGGGCATGGAGCCAAGAGGACTTGAACATATATTAAGAGCCACTATGGTGAAGGATTTGGCCTCAAAAGGAACCCAATGATGTGATAGAATTTGGGTGGGAGTAGAGCCAAATAAAACTAGATTTGGAGAGAAGAAAGGTGTGAATTTTAGGCTCTAATACTAAATGATGAAGGTGCACTGTTCAAATCTAGCAAAAACCCATTCATTAAAGAAAAAAACAGATAGAAAATGAGATTAGAACATATTTCTTATTCTTTATTCATACAAAAAGAGCTTTATGTGGCTTTACAAAGGATCCACATGAGTTTATTTGACAAAGTCAACATTAACTACTTAGAACATAACTAAGAAAAAACCTGCACATGACTCCAAGCTAAGTGTTTGCACACACATGCACATGTGTGCATGCACACACACACACACATAGATAGAGAGAGAGAGGTGTTCCCTCATGGAGAGGTGCACTATTGTGCCACAAAAGAGAGAATGAGTAAATTATCATGAGCCAAGAGAATTGTATGAAGGAATTATATATTCCCTAAGATCATTGAATTCCCCTTACAAGTTTCTCATGCCTCTTATTTATGTGAGTGGGATTTTCTTCACCCACTTCTTCATGCATTCATCATTTGGATTTTTATGTAAAATTAATGTATGAACTTCATTTAAGGCACATGATTGAAATGACGTGACTTCCTATGTTGACACTTGGAAATAGAAAATTTATTTCCTATGGACCTCTTTTCATCTTCCCCACATGTGGACTCACAGTCCTCTTGTGCTCCCAGCACAAACCATTTTATTTTTACATGGCATAGAGTGGCAACATGGAAACTCTATAACACAGTCTCATAGAAAGCATATTTACAACCTATATCTCATGATAATACCCATGCATTTACAATTTATACATAATTTAATCCAATACCACTAAAGAACCAAAAATAAGGTATTACACCATGTTAACTCTGAATATAATACCCATACATTTACAATTGATACATAATCTAATACAATACCACTAAAAGGTCAAAACTAAGATATTATCCCATGTTAACACTGAATTTATAAAACATCTAAAAGGATAACAAATATTCACATGAAAACTTTATTTATTATTTAATTTCATATATCAACTTAAGATCCCAAGGTAGCATGAACATATGTTAGTTTATTTTTTGAATTTGATTATTTTTTACCTCTCATTAAATTTTTATGTCAATTTTTTTTCCATTTTTTATGTTACATGAGTAATCTCTTCCACCATCGGTACAAAATGCACAAACTTCATTGAGACAAAAAAATAAATAAACATGAATCTTGATTATAGAGATTAGTGTTGTGTTCAAATAGTAATTCATTTTCAAGTTGATGTAATTTTTTGAAAAATGACATTTTTTTTTAATCTAAATAGGGTGATTATTAAAAATATATATATATTTTTAATAACTAAAAAAACAAAATAAATATCCATTTTTTGAGAAGGTGGTAAAACCTATCATAACTTAGTTGTTATATCATCACTTTCCAAACATCTATGGATATTGGGCCATTAACTTATTTCCTTATATCCAAGAAAGACAATTTCTTTACCAATTAAAAGCATTTTTAGGTCTTACTCTATAATCAAAAAGTAATTTTAATCAGCTATCATCATTAAAACTATATCAATGGAGTCACATGATTTCAATTAGTGTCTAATCTTAATCCAATTCATAAAATCAAATATTACTTTAATTACATATTAATCATATAAAACTAAAAGCTATTGCTTTTTAATATAAAAATAAATAAAAAATTTATATTATAAAATTATATAAATCTCTCTCTATATATATATGCCATGAAAGGAATTATTACACATGAATGGAGAAAAATATAAAACTAAAAATTATTACATTTTTATAAAAAAAAATATTATAAGATATATATAAAATTGGATAGAAAAAAGATACTACTAAAAGTTAAAAAGGAAACCATACCAAAATAAATTGTCCATGGAACGTTAAGAAGGAAACCATACCAAAATAAATCGTCGATGGAATGCATGTAAACAATATTCGAAAGCATGATCTTCAATTCACTGTAAAAAAAGAAGTTGAAGCTACCAAAAAAGAAAAAAATTAAAAGGAAAACCATCTCACACTGCATTGTGCGTGTTCATGTAATGAACCTAAGCATGTGCATGTACAATGAACTGTGCCTCTACATGTGCTGTGCATGTGCAAAGAAATAAATAAAAAAATAAGAGGATTTTTAGAGAACAAGATTTTTTTATTTTTAACCAAATCTGAATTTATAAATGCATTACTATTGAGAATTTTTTTCATTAAATCTAAAGTCTCCACCACCACCATTGAGAATTTCCTCCACCAAGTCTAAAGTCTCCACCACCACCATTGAGGACATTTGTAGGAATTGGCCATTTCATGATGGCCTCCATCTTCGTGGAATCTATCTTGAGCTCCCCTCCACCGATCACATACCCCAAATACACCAAATAATACTGAGCAAACTCACATTTCTTGAGATTGGCCAACAACTAGTGCTTCTTCAGAGTCTCTAACACATGCATATGATTTGATATGTGTTCCTCCCAGGTAGCACTATAAACCAGTATATCATCCAAATAGACAATAAAAAATGAATCTAGATAAGGGCATAAAACATCATTCATTAGTCTCATAAATGTAGTCGATGAGTTGCATAAACCAAATGATATAATCAACCACTTATACAAACCTTTCCTTGTCTTCAAGGGAGTCTTCCAAGTATCTTCTTCTTTGAATCATACTTGGTGATATCATTATTTCAAATCCATCTTAGTGAAGTACTTGGCATGCTGCAGCTAGTCTAACAAATCATTCATCCTTGGTAGAGGGTACCAATTCTTCAGTGTAGTCTTATTCAATGCCCTGTAATCGATACACATTCTCCAAGTCCCATCCTTCTTGGGAACAATTATGATGGATGACTTGGAATGTGAGGTACTTGGTTGAATCACACCCTGCTCCACCAACTACTGCAAGGTGTGAATTGCAGGCTCTAACTCTAAATGATGAAGGTGCATTGTTTAAATCTAGCACAAACCCATTCATTAAAGAAAAAATCAAATAGAAAATAAGATTACAATATATTTATTATTCTTTATTCATACAAAAAGAGCTTTATATAGATTACAAAGGATCCATTTAAGTTTATTTGAGAAAGTGAACATTAACTAGCTCAGACATAACTAAGAAACAACCTGATCATGGCTCCAAGTTGAGCGCGCGCGCACACACACACACACACACACACACACACACACACACACACATATTAGAGAGGTGTTCCCTCATGGAGAGGTGCATTATTGTGACACAAAAGAGAGAATGTGTAAATCTTCATGATCTAGGACAATTGAGCTAGGAGAATTGTATGAAAGACTTCCACATTCTCCAAGTTCATTGACTTCCCTTACAAGTTTCTCATACCTGTTATTTATGTGAGTGGGTTTTTTTTCACCCACTTCTTCATGCATTCATCATTTGGATTTCTATGTCAAAGTTGATGTATGAACTCCATTTAAGGCACATGATTGAAATGGTGTGATTTCCTACAATAACACTTGGAAATAGAAGCTTTATTTCGTATGGGCCCCATTTAGTCTTCCCTATGTGTGGACTCATCCCTCTCGTGCTCCCAACACAAACCATTACATTTTTACATGGCATAGATTGGTACCATGGAAACTATATAACACAGTCCCATAGAAAGCATATTTACAACCTATATCTCCTAGTTAATCGAGCCTTAGCATTGAGTTGAACTCTAGGAATCTATACAAGATATACTTATGTAGAATTTACATTACAAGGTCATTTATTTAAGCTCCCATGGCTTTGACACTCATGATAATACCAATGCATTTACAATTTATACATAATCTAATCCAATACCACCAAAGGGTCAAAACTAAGATATTACACCATGTTAACATTGAATTTATGAAGCATCGAAAATAATAACAAACATTCACATGTAAACTTTATTTTATTACTTTAATTTTATATATAGACTTAAGATCCCAAATTAGCATGAATCTATGTTTTTTTTTTGTAAATAAACAAGATGAGAATCCTTCTATTCAATCTAGGAAAAGTACAAAGTGATACATCGACTTGCTGATTGTAAAAGACCCCCAGAAAGAGAACATGGAAGCACTACAGACTAGCCTATGCTAAAAGAGAGCCACAAGGAATGCGTGGGCATTGAAAGATGAAACATACAAGATAAGGAGAAAGGGTTGGATCATTATGTTGGTCGGAGAGGATCCTTTCTTCCTTTTTTCTTATGAACATCAATCCAACCAAAGGAACTGATAGGCTCAAGGAGAAAGGGTTGGATCATTATGTTGGTCGGAGAGGATCCTTTCTTCCTTTTTTCTTATGAACATCAATCCAACCAAAGGAACTGATAGGCTCAACAACCTTCACCACCAAATCCATGTGGTCTGAGGAAATGCTATAATCTTGAGATACTGAAGCTAAAGGTGCTTCTCTATCACTGTCTGAATTATCTGATTCATGAGGACGTTTATGAGTCCTAGAGAGCGGGGTTGTGGCCATGATTATGTCGTTTTATTCATCCTTTTCGATGAGCGGGTGCAAAGGCTGAATTGCGGGAATAGGAATCAAGATTTATGAAGCTTCGGGATTTTGTGTTGAAGCCAAAGGCTGGTATTTTGGATCTACAGTTGGTTGTTGTGCATTTGTTGGAGAATGTGATGGTGTTGTAGAAGGCGGAGGAGTTTGGGCGCCTTTTTGATGATGCGTGTTGTCAGATGAAGAGTTCAAGCGACTTTTGAGATTTTTAGGGTCTTTCCAACCATTAGCCCTTTTTCATGCTCTAGGGGATGAGGTTGGGGTTGGGGATAAAGGAAAAGTTGCTTGGAGGTTCTCTGTTTGCTGACATGAGTGGCACCTGAATGCGGTGTTATCATAATCGACCATCTGCGTGTAAGGATTATTCTCATCCCAGTCTATAAGTATCATATATGGAAGCCCTTGACTAAGGTTGATTTCAACGCATATGCAGGCGAAAGTGACGAAGCCTTTCGTTATCCGGTCTGTGTCAATCTTGATGAACTTACCCAACACATTTCCCAGGGTAAGTAAAAAACATGGAGTATAAAAATGCAGAGGTAGATTGGGGAGTCTTACCCAGACCGGTGTAGTCATGGCAGTCATAGTCAGTAGGTTGAAGTCAGGGAACCATCTCTGCATGGAAAGACCGGATTTTCCCTAGAACCAAGGACCTTGCTCTAGCACGCATTGACAATCTGCTTCTGTGGAAAAGTTGACAATGAAGAACCCTTTAGAGTAAAATAACAACTCATGACCTGATGACCAAGTCTTGTTTACCCATTCTCTTAGCGCATAGACCGAGGGCCATAATCCGTTGAAGCGATAGATGAGGGCTTTTTCCTGGTAGATAAAAGAAGATCCATAGACGTGGGGATCTTCAACATCTATTGTTGGAGGTTTTGCGGACTCATCCACAATGAAGGCAGAGCCAAAAATATCCTTTACTCCGGAAGTTTCATCCTTGGACCCCGAAGGAGCAGAAATCCATGTTTTCACGACATGCTTGTAAGAGCTTGGATGAGTGGAGGATGGAGCTCCTCCACGCAGCCAAGAAGTGAGAGAAATGGTTGTGTTCTTTAGATTCCCATAACCTCGTAACAGAGAGTCATCCACAAGTTGCCATCCTTCAAAGATTATTCATTGAAAGCAAAGGAGAATACCTGTAGCCTAGTGGATTTGGGTTTTGAGCTAAAAAACGGAGTAGTAATATCAAATCCATAATATCAAATACTACTCTAATTACAAATTAACTATTACATATTTATATAAATATAAATAAAAATTTAAAATCATAAAATTATATAAATCTACATATTCAATTCAATGATCATAAAAAAAAATGCTATGAAAGGAATTATTACACATGAATAGAAAAAAGATGTAAAACTAAAAAGTATTACATTTTATATAAATTTAAATAAAGAAATTATATTATAAGACATATATAAATCTCAGTATTCAATTATTATATATATTATAACTAGATAGAAAAACAAATACTACCAAAGAAATTATTACACCAATTATTATATTAGAGAAAACATATTATTTTTTCTCTAATATTACCAGTCACTCCCACCCTCACCCTCACCCTCATATCAGTATTTTTTCTCTAATATTACCCTGCACCCCCACCTTCATATGAAGATGGGGTGGGGGGTAATATTAGAGAAAAAATAATATATTTTCTTTAATATTCCCCTCACACTCATATGAGGGTGGGGTAAAAGGTAATATAAAAGAAAACATATTTTTTTTTTTCTAATATTACCCCCCATCCAGATAGAAAAATATACTACAAAACTTTAAGAAGGAAATCATACCAAAATAATTCATATGAGGGTGGAGTAGGGAGTAATATAAGAGAAAACATATTATTTTTTTCTCTAATATTACCCCACCCACATAGAAAAAAATACTACAAAACTTTAAGAAGAAAATCATACCAAAATAAATATTATTTTTCCAAAAAAAATAAGTTATATAACAAAACAATTACTTTTCCAAATAAAACAAAAATTAAAGTTATCAAAAAAAATTAAAAATTAAAAAAAAACCATCTCACATACCAAAAAAATAGTCCATATAGTCCATAAAATCTTAAAAAGGAAACCATACCAAATCATATTCCAAACAAGATACTATAAAACTAGGAAATCATACCAAAATAAAGACTGTTTTTCCATAAAATCTTAAGAAGGAAACCATACCAAATCATATTCCAAACAAGATACTATAAAACTAGGAAATCATACCAAAATAAAGACTGTTTTTCCAGGAAAGATAAGTTGTATAACAAGACAAGTACTTTTCCAAATAAAAAAAAGGTTAAAACTATAAAAAAAAATTAAATACAAAATAAACAGGAAACCATCTCACATACCAAAATAAATAGTCCATAAAACCTTAAGAAGGAAACCATACCAAAGCATATTCCAAAGCATGCTTAAAAAAAAGTAAGTTGAAGCTACCAGAAAAGAAATAAATAAAAAATAAAAAGGAAAACCATCTCAAAGTGCAATGAAAACCATAAAAAAATAAAAAGGAAAACCATCTCACAGTGAAATGAAAACCATAAAAAATAAAAAGGAAAACCATCTCACAGTGAAATGAAATAAATAAAAAATAAAAAGGAAAACCATCTCACAGTGCAATGTGGCTGTGCATGTAATGAACCTAGCATGTGCATGTGCAATGAACTGTGCGTGTGCATTAACTCTGCATGTGCAAAGAAATAAATAAGAGGAACAAGATTTTCTATTTTTAACCAAATCTGAACTTATAAATGCATTACCATTGAGAATTTCCTCCACCACCATCATTGAGGATTTCCTCCACCAAATCTGAAGTCACCACCACCGCTGCTATGGAGACTTTATGTAGAAATTTCTCCAAGAACATGCGCTGCGAGAATTTGTGGGAGAATTTGTGGGATAAGCTACCCTATGACTTGCAAGTTGAGATTGTAATAAGGCTTCCTGTAGAGAGTATTTGCAAACTGGGATTGACCTGCAAGTATTTCTGTTCCTTAATAGCAAAGCCCTCCTTTGCCATTGAGCATGACCGGCTCTTCCACGCTGACCATAACCTCCTTGTTCGTTCCTTGAGCTGTTTAAGACGCGGCCGAAGTGACGGCTTCTTTAATGACCATCTTGTTTTATGTGAAGAAGAGGAGGATGTCACGTCCACGTCCACGCCAAGATCCAAGGTGCGAAAGAGATTGTCTAATGTGCGAAAAGCAGAGATGGCAGATCTGGTGACTTCCGGTGACGGGTTCGTGTGTCTCAGGACAAAATATCTGTGGTGGGTGGTGAACCCTCTATTTCCCGGGGAACGATGTTATTTGAGTGTGCCCTTCCATGCTAAAAACCACAGTTGGTTGCGAGGAATAGCCTTCGATCGGAAACATGGCGTCTGCAAACTCGTCCTGTTTTTTTCTCCGTCAACGACATACGTTTACAACTTTAAAGAGGCAACGTGGGAGACAATGGAAAAAGGTCCAAACTGGAAGAGACTCGGTGGACTTCACAAGGTGTATAATAGTTTCCCTGTAATTGTGAATGAGCGTTTTCTGTGTTGGCAGGTGAGCAGTAATGTGGATCCACCAGTAAAAGAAACTGAAACGGTGGTATTGGTGTTTGATGTGGAGGAGGAATCGTGGCAGGAGGTAATCCCTATGGACAAGGAGTTATTTCAGGGGGTGTGTATTGCAGAGCATGAAAAGCAACTGTGTGCCATAAGCAAAACAATGGAGAAGGGTGGAATAAGCAAAACAATGGAGAAGGGTGGAATAATATTACAGCTTTGGAAATTTGACATGGACAACAGAAGCTGGAGACCGTTAGAGTATATACCGCCGCCGCCTTTTCCTTTTCCTATTCCCTTTAGTAAGGCGTATTGTCTCTCGGGAGGAAGGGGGTTCCTGTGGGTGGTGCGAATCCAAAATCAGGGAAGGACTATCGGGAGAGAAATGGGGGTCTGGGTTTATGACATTTTCGGTCGTTCGTGGAGGAAATCGGCCACGTTTGAATATCTTGAATTTAAAACCCCTGCCTCTGTATACAGCAAAGAGGATGCAGCGCAGTGTTTCGAGTGCAGCCTTTTCAGATTGAGATAGAGCATGAGCGTTTTTCAATTTTAAAAATATAGATTAAATTATTATTTTTTTAAGATGTTTTTTCAGGCATATTAGTTTGATATTTGGTAAGAAATTGTTAGATGTATAAATTTGAGTGATTATTTCTGTATAATTCGAGTGTCTATTTTGAATTTTTTAATTTTAAAACTATTTTGGTTTCGTTTTGTTTATCAACGTCTCTGTGACTGATCTGTGATTTGTCTATTTCTACATTAGCCTTCAACAATTAATGTTCTGCCTAACATATGATTTTAAATAGTTTGAACTTTGAAGCTAACATATGATTTTAAATAGTTTGAACTTTCAAGTAACATATGTTTTTAAATAGTTTGAATTTTGAAGTTTAGTTCATTCTTAATTTCGGAGTTTATTCTTAATTCCGGATCTATCTAGTATTATTAGGGATCAAATTTGTTGAACATTAAACTTTTATATTTTTTTTAGAATGCAAAACTTGAGGTCTAGATTTGATCCGGAGTTAAAATAAATTTAAACTGGTTTATTATTATTTTAATGAGTTATCTTACTCCCTATTATAGTATATATTTTAATATATAGAAGTTCACATTAAAAAAATTAATTTATTATAATTATTTTAATGTTTTAATATTATTATTATTTTTTTTTTATGTCTGGAGGAATCAACAACTAGTTGGGCACGTGCTCGCCCCACTATAATTTCCAGGTGTGCCCACGAGGCTCCTTACGCCGCACACATTGGGAGGAGTTGAACTCGAAACCTCATGAAACTTCATTTTCACGGCACTTGCCAATTGTGCGGGACTTTTAATAGTATTTTATTAGAAATTTTTTAATTTATTATTATTTTTTTTAATGTTTTAGTATTATTTAAGACTTCATTTTAAATTCTTGAATTTCAAGATTTTATTTTAAATTGTTTAAATTTTTTAATAAATTTGTTAGGTAACTTAAAAGATAATATCATTTTATATGAAAAGATTATATTATTTTGTAAATGAGATTTTGTTAAAAAAAAGTCTTGTTCATGGTATCCAACCTTGCACATTTTATGATGTAGAAAATGTTGGCATGAAGTTATTAATAAATCTAGTGTTTTTAAAAAAATATCAAAATATATTGACATAGTACATATTTATACCATTGACATTGTAATCAACTTAGTGAGTAATTAGAAAGCTTGTCAAATCATATGATTGTGTGTAGTATCTATGTACACTTGGTATCTCAAGATTCTTGGTATCTCAAATCATAATATTCTTGGTAGACTATTTTGTGGTTCTATTGGACCATTTGAAATCCCCGAGAGGATTACATTAGTTACATATCAATTAAAAAAAATATATGTAAGGTGCAAAATATAATGTATATTTTCAATTTCAAACAAGTATGTATCATATAGATGTAGCTTATAGATGGCATCGACATGTTTTGATCAAGTGAAGGCCCAATGAGACGAATATAGCCTAGGGTCTACTATGACATGTTTTGATCAAGTGAAGGCCCAATGGGATGAATATAGCCTAGGGTCTACTATTAGGGAAGACACAAAGAAACTATATCATGATTTTCCTTATAATGTAAATGATTATAACTTTGGGATGAAGTTTCCTGAAGGGTGGGTATATGTAATGCCCCATATTTTGGCCTTAGATAGTTAAAACTTTGATTTTTACTCATCTTAGTAATTCATTTCTTATCATCTATTTTGGCTTAGTTAGATTGAGATAGACACTGAGATGTGTATATCTGGACTTGTTTATATGTTTCATGATATTATTTTTGCTTTTATATGCTCATGATCATGGTAGTAATGTGATTTGTTTAACCTTGCAAATTCAAATGTGGAATATTGGTACATGGATACGAATTCATAATTATGTTGTGAATCTATAACATATGCAAGACATGTTGTAAATAAACTTACATTTGCTAATTGAATGTCAATACAAATATGGATTCTCATATATGAAATTTGTGATATATCTACATAGATATTAGTTATTAGTGAAATAACTTAAAGTTGACGAACTATGATTGAGTTGAAACAATAATTTTACCACAAACTATGATTGAGTTGAAACAATTATTTTACCAATCATTTACATCGTAATCAATATATTTTTAATTCCACTTTTAATTCCACAAGGGTTATGATTTTCTTCTTTAAACTTTCTTATTAATCCGAAAAATATCAATCCTATGCGATATTGGATTAGTGATCTATTATCCACATAAGAACGCTTGTAAATACTATTCTTAAACATCATCAACTCTAGGATATCCTTAATATGATTATAAGATTGCTAAGCGTAAATGTTATAATCTCCCACTCAAAATTCGCACCTACTAGGACAGATAAGTTAGTAGGGACAACAACTCACTACTAGAAGACCACACCCTTTCATACAACATAGCTAGCTGGATAGAAACCTTAGAAATTCGCACATTGCGCAAGTATTGGATAATTTGTCCTTGTCGTTCATATATATTTGGAAACTAACGGATTTGTTATCATAAATCTAAAATTGTTGACAAGATATGAGTAGTTATTCATATGTATATGGAATGTAGTTCATAATTACATTTATTAATGGGCTAAGCTCTAATTCGTTGCTAAGTAAATGTACGACAATTGTTGTTTATTTAAATTTACATGATTTATAAGGAATATACAAATGTATAAGATTTATATAGTCATTAAAGGACTTAAATAATTTATAAGAATAGGTAAATTGTAATTCCTTATAATAGTAGAATTGTGGGGAGGAAAAAAAAATAAAAATACGTTATGATATATTATTAATAAACCGGATATGAATGTTATTCATTATATTGGATAAAAACATGTCATATAGATTGTACGACAATTGTGTTTATTTAAATTTACATGATTTACAAGGAATATACAAATGTATAAGATTTATATAAAGGAATTAAATAGTTTATAAAAATGGGCAAATTGTAATTCCTTATAATAGTAGAATTGTGGTGAGGAAAAATAGTATATATAGAAGTTCACATAGGAAAAATAGAAAAAATAGTATATATAATTCCTTACTCCCTATTATAATATATATTTTAATATCCCTATTATAGTATATATATATAGAAGTTCACATAAAAAATTAATTTATTATAATTATTTTAATGTTTTAGTATTATTTGATTGGAATTTTTTTATTTTATTATTATTTTTTTTTTAATGTTTTAGTATTATTTTATTGGAAATAAATTTTAAGAGTTTACATAAAAAATTAATTTATTATAATTATTTTAATGTTTTAGTATTATTTGATTGGAATTTTTTTATTTTATTATTATTTTTTTTTAATGTTTTAGTATTATTTTATTGGAAATAAATTTTAAGACTTCGTTTTAAATTGTTGAATTTCAATTTTAAATTGTTTACAATTTTTTTAACAAGTTTGTTAGATAACTTAAAAGATAATATCATTTTATATGAAAAGATTATATTATTTTATAAATGAGATTTTGTTAAAAAAAGTCTTGTTAATGGTATCCAACCTTGCACATTTTATGATGTAGAAAATGTTGGCATGAAGTCATTAATAAATCTAGTGTTTTTTAAAAAATGTCAAAATATATTGACATAGTACATATTTATACCATTGACATTGTAATCAACTTAGTGAGTAACTAGGAAGCTTGTCAAATCATATGATTGTGTGTAGTATCTATGTACACATGGTATCTCAAGATTCTTGGTATCTCAAATCATAATATTTTTGGTAGACTATTTTGTGGTTCGATTGGACCATTTGAAATCCCCGAGAGGATTACATTAGTCACATATCGATTAAAAAAAATATATGTAAGGTGCAAAATATAATGTATATTTTCAATTTCAAACAAGTATGTATCATATAGATGTAGCTTATAGATGACATCGACATGTTTTGATCAAGTGAAGGCCCAATGGGATGAATATAGCCTAGGGTCTACTATGACATGTTTTGATCAAGTGAAGGCCCAATGGGACGAATATAGCTTAGGGTCTACTATTAGGGAAGACAAAAAGAAACTATATCATGATTTTCCTTATAATGTGAATGATTATAACTTTGGGATGAAGTTTTCTAAAGGGTGGGTATATGTAATGCCCCATATTTTGGCCTTAGGTAGTTAAAAATTTGATTTTTACTCATCTTAGTAATTCATTTCTTATCATCTATTTGGGCTTAGTTAGATTGAGATAGACATTGAGATGTGTATATGTGGACCTGTTTATATGTTTCATGATATTATTTTTTCTTTTATATGCTCATGATGATGGTAGTAATGTGATTTGTTTAAACATGCAAATTCAAATGTGGAATATTGGTACATGGATACTAATTCAAAATTATGGTGTGAATCTATAACATATGCAAGACATGCTGTAAATAAGCATACATTTGCTAATTGAATGTCAATACAAATATGGATTCTCATATATGAAATTTGTGATATATCTACATGGATATTAGTTATTGGTGAGATAACCTACAAGTTGACGAGCTATGTAATAGTCAAATTGCCACAATGCTAAGCTAACCTGGATGTCATAGACATCACGATGATATTATATAATATAAAGTTTTACTTAAATGATTTAATTTATGATTTCAAATTTTGTTATGATCTGTCGGAAGTATGGTTTTCACAGGACACATAACTTTCCCAAAGTGGTTGTTATATTATCTGACTCTAAGAATAGTAGTTTCATTGTATGGCTTGATATAGGGTGTTAACCCTAGTTTTATTAGGAAGGGTGGAGGTATTACTAATTGACTATCCCGTTGACCCTAGTTTTATCAAGAGGGGTGGAGGTATTTCCCACCATTTGTCTTCTAGAACCTATAGTCATGTGAAGGTTGTGTTAAGCCACATTCTCTTAGACATTTGATGGCAATTGACAGTTGTCTTCCGGGGAAGTTTGGTTGAGATACTTGACATTTCCTCTCACGGGTTCTATCTAGGGTTAAGTTAATATAGTTAATGATCCAACATAATCCAATGGAGGAAATGATATAATGTGGAAGATGGAAGTAGTTTGGGGAGGTAGGATGATTTGGAGTTAGTTGGGAATGATGTTCAAGGATTGGTTGACACTATTTTTTCCTCAATTATGATCATATAGGAACTATGCACTAGAGGTAGTGATTGTTTATCACTAGTACATGCGCAAACTATGTGTATGCTAGGTAGTGATTGTTTATCAGTAGTTATTGCACACCAGTACAATAACTTGATGTATTGATTGTTAAAATAGGTTATTAACTATGTAATTAATGGTTTAATGATTATGTAAATTATATTGCATACATAAATTCTAGTAGCATTAAATCCCCTCATTGACTTTGATTATTGGTTGGTATGATGAGTTAAATGGGTATGGTGGGTTAACATAAAATTTGGGAAAATTATCAAGTTGTGTTTATAAGCTAGCATTAAAAGAAAGACTTTGCATTTTGTTTATTGTTATTTTATGTAATTCATTTAGTAATTTATTTTAATTATTTTTTTCCCAAAAATATATAAGGGGGGGTTGATGGCTATTAATGAGGGTGGTCGGGGAGACTTGGGGAGTGTGTATGGGAACTTGATAAATAGAGAGAATGAAGTGGTGTTGAAGGAGGAACAAGGAAGTTGTGAGGTTGGAGTTGTTGAGAGATTGAATAATTGTTGAGAGATTGAATAATTCTTGGAAGAAATGTTTTCTTGTGACAATATTCTTAGAGAATATGTGAATTTATTTTCTTAGAGTCACAGGCATGGAGGGCCAAGAGACTGAAAGTTTTTTTGGAGGTAGTAAGTCATCTAGGCTCCTAGTTGGCTAGTAAGATAATTTTGTTCCACTCTAGACAAGTGGTGAAAGAAGGTTTTGGAGGTATATTCCTTCTACATGTTGGACTACCTTGAAATTGATCAAATTCAACTAATTTGGAGGTATTTTTCTTAGTATTTTTTTTATGTTATGTTTAAATGTTAAATATCAAAGAAAAATTATGACGCTACAACTTCTTACTTAATTTCAACTAAAAAGGAATTGTTTTAATTCAATAGGCCTATCATTTGACAAATGTAAAAGAGTTATAGTTATGTTGTGTGTTATTCCATTTAAAAAGTAGAAAATTTATGTTTAGAAGAAATCTTTTAATGCATATGTATTTAAATGAACTAATATTATTTCACAACATTTTATGATAAGTGCTACATTGAAGATGAGTCATAGATATAAGCATATAGTGATAGTAGGAATAATAAATGTGAATTTGAATTCACAAAATAAAACATTTATGAAGAACATAAAGGTACAAAATGATCTACAATTCACTAGGAATTGACATGGTCGCTTAGGATATGACAAAGGAAATAGCTTTCATTTTCCAGATTACTCCAAACTAGTTCAGTTTTTTAGTGCAAGTTTTCTTGATGAAAATTTGAAGGCTCTAGAAGTTAATGAAGAAGTTAAGAATGTTGATAGTACATTTGATGATAAAACCATTGAGAAAATTCATGATAAGTTCCAACATTTTTGTTGAGTTGATCACATGGAGAATAAATGTTTTAATCTCCATCATTGTCTTCATTGTGGGAAGATAAATCATGCTTCAAATAAATGCTAGAAGAATAAGAAGTTTAAGAAAACAATGCATTTTGGTTGGATGAATTCTTGGTGTTGGAATCAACATGTCAAGATGTTGAATAAATCTTACCATCTAGTTCAAACATAAGTAAAGACACATTTTCATAGAGAAACCACAAAAGTAGAATGTTTTAAAACAATTATTCTAAATGATGATTCACTAATACATATGGGGTCAAAATTCGACAAAATATTATGATGATATGAGTTAAATTAATCACATCATCACAAATTACTACTCTTTCAATGATTTTTTTTACGTGCTCCCCGAAGTTCGTCATACTTCTGACGTCCCTTCTCCCTACGTCGCTATATCGACGTATGGGAGCCATATTTCGACAAATGTTACACTTCATGTTAGCAGGGTATTTTCTTTTCTATAACGATGACAATTTGATATTTCGTCGATATATAGACGAGAGTTCAAACATGAGTCTATATAACGACGAAAATCCAAACTTTCGTCCATATACCGACTAAAATGCACACGTTCGTCAATATACGAAAGCAATAGCACTAAATTGACTAGTTAGATTTTGCGTGCTCAAAGATCGTTGAAATTTTGAATGCTTGTCGATATCTCGATGACATTTGCGGGTCTTTAAAATACCAAAAAATCATTTGAAAGTGATTAACATTCATTGACTTAGTTAGGTTTGACTTGGTTGACTATCGTCGGACGTGCGATGAAAGTTAGAGATTTTGACAATTTAGTGGTAGTTGTGAGATGTATAAAAGTTTAATCGTATTTTCATTATTCAACGCATATAATAGTTTATTTTCTATGATCTGCACCTTGTTTCACATCGAATTCTTGATTTATATAGCTTGGATTTTGGACGTACTCTGAAGGTTAAATAAATTTTTTTAATATCTCTTTGTCTCATTTTAAATACTCATGGCATAAGGTTAGCCAACTAATTTTTGTGGGGACATAAGTTTAAATTCTCTAGGAAATAGGTATGAACATGTCTACTTAATTGTTTATATTGGACTAATTCTCTTTTATAATTATTTAACGATTTACTTATATTTTCTTATAGTGAAGCTTTGAAGCTTATGTGGTAAAAATGTATATATTTATATGGTTAATTTTGATCTCTTTAGTAACTTTTTGACTATTAATATTATAAGCATTTGGTAAATCAATGACAACAATGGCTTAATTAACTCCATACATATAAATGGGGTCAATACTCGACAACATTTGTAATGTAAGAAAAAAATGGTATATAGTACTAATATTGCATCTATAGTGGTTTTTGTCATAATAGGAAATCCCAATGCCAAATAATAATAACAAAATTATGCATCATGAAGAAAATGAAAGGAAGATTGCTAGGTTAAAGATGACAATGGAGGCAAGGAAAAATGTGAAACTTGAATGTCTTTGTAATAAATGCAGGGGCTTTAACAAAAGAAGACTTCTATTTAAAACAATTAAGACATGCTGTTCAAAATATGGGCAGGTTGAAGGGGGGTTCTCATATTGTCCCATGGTATGTTATTTAATATTATTATATATTGTACTCTTTATATTTCCTGTAATATTTATAAATTTTTCTTTTGTTTTAATATTTGTTATATACACTAATTTTATTGATTAATTTTTTTAATTATAAATGTAAATCCTCCTAAGTGTCTGTCGTCGGATGAATATGCAGTGCCTAGTAGTAGTAGAAATATTGTTTTACAGGTTGAGGAAGATGGTCGTATGGATATTGAAGATCATCATGATCAAGTTAATTATATGGAATTAGAAGATGACACCAATAATACTGTTGAGCCAAATGATGGGACAAATAGATTGATCCAACACATCTTTGCTCCTATCAATGAGGATGAAAACTTTGATGATATTCATGATATACCTTTTCTTGACAAGGAATGACAACCCCTTTATGAAGGCTCAAGAACAAATGTTCTATCAGTTATAATGTTGGTGGTGAACTTGAAGGTATTGAATTGTTTGTCAAACACTTGTCTCACATAGATCTTATGGTACGTAACAATATATTTCATCATATCTATGTAAAGGTCAAAAATATTTTTCTCTTTTTTTAGTGTCAATCAATGTGTAATATATTAAGGATGCAATATTTATGATTACTATTATTTACATTAACTAGTTATTTTTTATGTTGTAGATTGTTAGGTGAATTTTTCTTACCACCAACAAATAATTTACCTCGCACATACCAAGAGTTATCTTACATTATGAAATATATTGGAATGGAGTATCAGACTATTGATGCATGTCCTAAAGATCATATTATATATTATGGACAATATGCATCAGAAACGAAATGCCCACAATGTCAAATCAATAGATATTGAACCAATCAAGTAACAAAAAGGGTGCCTCACAAGGTTTTTCATCATATTCCGACAATTCCACGTTTGCAATGACTATTCAGGTGTGAAAGCATAGCACAATTTATGGATTACCATGAACGAGACATAAGTGAAGATGGTTTTCTTCAAATTCCTGTGGATGCTTCTGTATTTAGGTACATCGAAGAAATATAGTCTAATTTTAAAGAAGAGCCTCGTAATGTTATGCTTTCATTGGCAGCTGATGGTGTCAATCCATTTGGTGAGCTCATGTCTATTTACTTAGTGTGGCCTGTTTTTGTTATAAAAAATAACCTTCCTCCATGGATCTCAATAAAGAGGGATCATACAATGTTGGCTATGATTGTTCCAGGTATTTGTTTAGAATATTTGTTTGAACGTAGCACCATTTCATTTGTACTCTTATTCACTATTATTGCATTATTTCTTATACATAAACAAGGTATTAATTGTGTGTAATTTCAACCAATTAGGTAAGTACCATGTGAAAGATATAAATGTATATATTAAGCTTCTTGTCGATGAGTTACTAAAGTTATGGGTTGGAATCACTATGTATGACATCTCCATACCAATAGGGAAAAAGAAATTTCAACTCCATGGAATACTTACATGGAAAATTCATGATGCCCCAAAGCTAACACATTTTTGTGGTATGTAACATCACAATACTGCACTTTAATAGTTTATAATTTTATGAAAATATTATGCATGTTTCTAATATTAATTCCCTGTTATATAACTAGTATTACCTGTCACATTATTAATCCATATCTTGTAGGTCTTCAAATGAAGGGTAAATTTGCATGTCCATTTTGTGGTCCTAGGATGAAATCTCATCATTCAAGTAGTTTAAGAAAAGAGGTGTTTGATGAGTGTAGGCACTTCCTTCCTAAGAACCATAAGTATCGAACTACCGAAAAACATATTTTCAATGGGAAAGAAGAGTCTGCAATAAAACCATGAAGAATGACACCTCACCTATGGAAGTTGTCATATAATAGAAATCATCAAGGTAAGAAATTATACTATGTATCACACTAAATGTTTTGCAATTTTTATTTGTATTGAATTATGTTCATTGTATCTAACAATTATTGTTGTATAATTAATTCATTTATGTTTCATAAACGTCGTCAATGAATTGATGGGAAACTTCCACGAAGAATGAAAAATTACCTCATACAATTCAGTGGGTTTCCCTACTATGAGCACGTACAAATAACTCATTTGTTTGATACAATGCATATTGGGAAGAATGTAACCGAAACGTTGTGGATAATATTAGATGGAAGGAATGAAAAAGAAAAAAATTGTCAAAATTTGTAGTGACATTCAGGAAGCCAATCATGCGATGCAAAATTTGATTGATTCAAACAGAAATTTCAAAGACCGAAATCGTCTTCCATGGTTATTTATAGAGAAGGAAAATAATGTTGTAAAATAGGCAATTTGGAAAATTAAATTTCCCATGGGATTCTCTTCAAACATAAAGAATATCTTAACGAATAAAGGTGACTTTGGTGGGGCAAAAACTCATTACTGGCATACCTTCATTAAGGTAATTATTTTGGTATGTAGATTTCTATTTTGGTAATACTTCTTTTTAGTATTTTAATTTTTTTTCTTTTCAAAAAAATAACTATTCCTTTTTTGTAATTACAATATCTTCTACCTCTATCTCTCCCTGAGAACTTTTACATCAATGTAAAACAAGTTATATATGATATTGTAAAATACATGAGGTAAGCGAATTTTTTGTCACATAACTTGTCATCATGTAATTTTTTACTTTAATTAACGTATAGACCTTTTTGTTGAAATGTATGATTCGTTTGTATAATCATGTGTAGGTGGTTTTAATTAAATAAATCCATAAACAAGATATAAAATATTGGAGGAGAGAAATTTCTTAGCTAATTTGTGAAATACAGAAACATCTACCTCCGTCATTTTTAAATGCTCAAGAACACTACCTCATACACCAAGTTGAGGAGCTGGAAACATGTGGACCTATACACACAAGGTCAATGTGGATGGTGGAGAGGCACTTGGAGTCATTGAAGGCTTTCGTTAAACAAAGAGAATGTCCCGAGGGTTCTATGGTGGAGGGATATATGGTATATCAATCCTTGGTGTATATTAGTCAATATATTCCTAAATTAGCAGCATGAATGAAGGTGTCTCACATTTGGAATGTCAACTCCATAAAAAACTTTGAAGGGGAAGTGTTGGTTGGGAAAGGTAGAATGAGGAAAGTGAAAGGTAATTATTAGATGGTAGCTAAGATCTATAATACTTTTCATTATTAATTTTTATCTTTATTGTACTTATTAATTAAATGTTATTTTTTCATCAATTATTAATCTTTATTATTGTTAGAAAGCTTTATTCTTTTTTCATACAATTGGTCGAGAATGGGATGCACTACATTTATTCATCGTAAACAATCTTGATTGGATGAATTTATGGATAAATCAATGTAATATACATTGTAATGGTAGGTTATCATGACACTACTAAATATGAACAAATTTTCCATGCTTTTTAGTTTCTATTGCGACACATTTTCGTTGAACTTTCCACAAAAGAGGGTCTTATTTTTCGTGGATATTTTTTCATCATTATATCCACGACCCAAAACTCATCGTGCCAATATCGACGAAATATGGCTACCACGTGTCATTCGTTTGGTAAGCATTTGTTGCAACATTTTTTTTTTAAACATTCGTCTATATAGCGACAAACCTCTGTATATGTAGCGACAAACATACATTTTTGTTTCCATGAGAATGTTATATTTTCCATGATTGTTCGTCCCTATATAGGAAAATGTTCGTGGCAAAACACAAATTAAAATTTTTTGTTGCCATGAGAAATATATATTTTCCATGATGCTTCGTCGATGTATAAACGAATGTTCATGGCAAAACATATATGGAAAGTTTTTGTTTCCAAGAGAATGTTATACTTGCCACAATTTTTCATCGCTATATAGACAGATGTTCGTGGAAAAACACAAATGAAAAGTTTTTATTTCCACGAGAATGCTATAGTAGCCACGATTTTTCGTTGGTTTATAGATGGATGTTCGTGGCAAAATACAAATGAATTTTTTTTTTTGCCACAAAAATTTTATAGTTTCCATGATTCTTCATCCCTATATAGATGGATTTTTGTGGCAAAACACAAATGGAAAGTTTTTTTTGCCACGAGAATGCTATACTTGCCACGATTTTTCGTCACTATATTGACATATTTTCATGTAAAAACACAGATGGAAATTTTTTGTTGCCACGAGAATTCTATACTTTCCACGATTGTTCGTTGCTATATAGATGGATGTTCGTGGAAAAACACAAATGAAAAGTTTTTGTTTCCACAAGAATGCTATATTTTCCATGATTGTTCATCTCTATATAGATGAATGTTCGTGGAAAAACACAAATTAAAAATTTGTGTTGCCACGAGAATACTATATTTTCCATGATTGTTCGTCGCTATATAGACGAATGTTCATGGAAAAACAAAAATGAAAAGTTTTTGTTGCCACGAGAATGTTATATTTGCCATGATTTTTCATCGCTATATAGACAAATATTCGTGGAAAAACACAAATGAAAAGGTTATGTTGCCACAAGAATGCTATATTGTCCACAATGTTTTGTCACTTTCGAGACGAGGAATATAGGATTTAAAAAAAAATTACATACCGGAATGAAATTACTCATGGCATTGAAGAGATTCAAATAAATTGGTGACATTCTACATGCTAGCCATATGGAGGAGGTTGTATGATTAGGGAACACCTTACTTTGGATGAGGATAATTTGGCATTAAAAAGGATGTAATTGAGCCCTCTACATCATGAGGTGGCATGTATGCTTGCATGGAATCATGGAGTTGACTTTGGGATGCATGTATCATGACAACGTTCATGTAGAGGAAAAGGAGCCAGTGGAGTACATGGCTTAGGAGGTGCATTGGTATCCTTAGAGTCTTGGAGGAGGATCATTGAAGTCCTTGGAAACTTAGAGGTGGACCATTGGTCACATCTCATGGAGTACCCTTGCATTGGATCCTTTCTTGTCTATGAAATCACCTTGGAACTTGACATGTGTACCTTTGGAGTGTAGCACTCCGAGCCTACTTGTGTATTTGTAGGTTGATTTTAATGGTTTAGGCCTACATATATTTTCTATTCTCTAATACCTCTAATATATATAGGAAGGAGAGAGTCATTTCATATCATCATCATTGTACTCTTCTCTATGTACTTGTCTTCTTAGAGTGAGACACTAGGGTTGATGAGGAAAACATAGAAGTTATTATACCAGATCAACAATAGTGTTACCCCTATAAGATCATTTTTTTTCCTTTTAAAACCATTGCATCAACAAGATAGAACTAAAAACATCAAGAACAATGCATATAAGCTAGAAACCACACTAGGTAAGGGACTACCAAAGGACCATAAGGAACATGCAATCAAATCATCCATCTAGAAAAACCAAGATTTTACAAATTAATTACTTAAACACAAAAATACTTGTAACATGTATCTTTTAGAAGTCCAAGGTCGAGCCAATTGTGCTCTAGCTCACACTAGCAATCTCCAACCAGATTCCATGAACACATATTCAATAATAGAGAGGGGGAATTCACCAAGGTCATTTTCCCACCCAACCAATGCAATCAACCTCATAGGTGTTTCTCCCCTACCAGGGCTCAATTTCAATGTGAATTGGAACTACAAACTCATAATTTTCTCAAGAATCCCACCCAACTACTTATGAATAATTCAATGAGCTTATAATTAGTTAAATATAGGTTGTTAATAACTCAAAGATTGAATACAAAATCACCACATTAGATATACAAGAACAATATGCAAAATCCCCTTTATTATTATCAAACCCTTAGGGTAGGGAAACACCATACAATGGATCCTATTATGGAAGGGATCCTCCCTTTCCTCTTCGAGGGGGCATCCTCTTATTGAGATACCGCTCACAATACAATACTTCTCTTCATATCCCATTACATTGTTTGAACCCCTTTATATAGTTCTACCAACCATCTAAGAACATTCTAGAGGAGAAACCTTCTAGAAGTAGAACCTTCTAAGAAGTCCTCTTATATTTATTATATCTAACTACCATAGTGAGCCTTATTTAATACTATAGTGGACCTAGTCCATCTTACATTGAATGGCCTCCACTATTATCACTATGGGCCCTCTGCCCCCCAACACTACCTCTCTAGCTACCTAACATTCCATCCCCCTTATGAAAGCGTTGTCCTTAATGCTCGATGTACAGCCATATACCAGGGTCCCATGGATAAGTATGGACCATAGTGTTGAAGTAGACTAGAGAACAAGAGTCCCATGGAGAAATGAAAACCATCATGCTAAAGTAGTCCAACTTCCATTTTAAACCAGGGTCTCATGTCCAAGTGCTCATGTGAAATCCATGTGGAAGATATCTGAACTCAAGAACCAGCTGAAAATGATGCTCCAAAGATCTACATTGATCATGGGGATCCAAATATGTAGATCCCTCCATATCCAAAAAATCATATGAATAACACACTAGTACTAGATAATACTGAAAAATAGTGTTCATAGAAGGCGTTGGACTTCTCTGCATAATGTACTCTACATAAGGTGAAGAAGAGTCATCAAATAGAATATGGAAGTGGCACTAGTACATTTGGGTCAAATTCCGACGACGCGTTCGACGCAATTTCCACTTTATATTGTCGAGAGAACAACAAACAACGGACCCCCTCAAACGTTGTTTCACATGACGTCTCTTTTTCGACGACATAGATTTCGTCATTATTGCAATGTTTTGAATGTGGCAAGACCGACGTCTTGAACGTGGCAAGAGAGACATCTGAAACATGGCAAGAGAGATGTCTGGAACGTGGCAAGACCGATGTCTTGAACATGGAAAGAGCGACGTCTTAAATGTGGTAAGAGAGACGTCTTGAAGGTGGCAAGACCGACGTCTTGAAGGTGGCAAGACCGATGTCTTGAAGGTGGAAAGAGAGACGTCTAGAACGTGGGAAGAGAGATGTCAGGAACGTGGAAAGAGAGATGTCTTAGACGTGGTAAGAGAGACGTCTAGAATGTGGGAAGAGAGATGTCAGGAACGTGGCAAGAGAGATGTCTTAGACATGGAAATAGAGACGTCTTGAAGGTGGCAAGACCGACATCTTGAAGGTGGCAAGAGAGATGTCTAGAACGTGGGAAGAGCGACGTTAAGAGGTATCATCTCCGACATGGTTTCTATGGGAGCGACACTCCAAGATGTTGCAATAGTGACTATCTTGTAGGTATTTAAAAAAAAAATACAATATCAGTACTAAGAGGGACAGGTACATTAACCTTTGCTAAGATACTATCCATATCAATATTTAAATCTATATCATCGGTCTATATTTAGATTCTATGTTGATATTTAAAGAAATTCTCAAAAAATAAACAGTGGAGAAAAACCTTTTAAATGGCATCCTTCAATGAATCGGGACTATTGCTGAAAGCTTTGGAGAAATTAATCTCTTCCATATCAAGAGAGATCTCAACCCCCTTACCGATCTTTGGGCTAAGACGGATCGAGAATAAGCAAAGGTGAATTTGAAACAAATGGAGTAAGGGGGGCACTCCCCATCCCTTAACTCGTTACTGCTCAAGTCTCTGCCCCAATAGATAGCTAATGTATTTTAAGATATTTTGGTGCCTAGGGAAGTTTTGTAAGGATGTATACAGTCTAGATGATCATAGACAAGGTCCAGAGAGGGTGAGAAAATTTGAATTTTGAAATACTCCCAATTCTTCGGCTATATGCCTTGATTGTAGACTAGTTTGATGTTGTTAGCTTTGGCGCAACCTATCAATACAATTCTTCTACAGTTTATTTTAAAAAAAAAACAATTAGATGGAACAATAAACAAGTCGAAATACAGATCAGAATAGTTTAGGTAATTGCAACTAAATAAATATTAACTTAAAATACAATAAGAACAATTTTAAATAGAAAGGTTACAATAAATTTATGCACCTGGATTTTGGATGAAATTAGAAATGAGGGGAAGTTTTTTTCATTGTGGTGGAAGGTGGGGACTAAGAATGCATATTATATTAGAGTGATATTCCAGAAATTACACAAGACTCGTACTTGATAAAAGATCAGCCCTGCACAATTTATTAGCAATCGCTAAACAAATGTGATTTCTTTGTTGATACCATGTACATCTAAGAATAGGGACAAAACTCTAACTAGACACATTGCAAATGAGACTATTTTCCCAAAAAAATCACAACCCTGTAACTGCCACAAGTGATCACAGAAGGCCCATAAGCTAAGTGCATGTTGGATACAAGCAAAAACCTGTTTCAGAAAAATACTAGAAATACCATGAGCTATTCTTAAAATATGAATTCCATGGCATACGACATTCTAAAGTCCCACTCTACTATGGTACAAATTTGTATAATACAATATCTGATGGGGCATGTCAGTATCCCAGCCAGTCGTGAATCAACTCATATGTTCAAATCCAGCACAATTGACCTGTATAAAGATTCATTTGTTGGTGTTAGAACAAGCAAATTTATTCATAGATCAATAAGAGAATTTAGATTGTCACAACAAATATCAATCTCTGAAAACAAAAAATGTAAACATATATCAATTCAAGGCAAATGCAATTGCTCACCACAAAATTGTTCCAAAGAGATATTTGATCATCAATATAAATTTCATTAAAACAGACATTTACAAAGAACATTACCTGTCAGCGTAATGAAAAGACTATGAAATCAGAATGTCGAATATGAGCTATCAAAGTTGTATTCCAGACAATGGTTCTGGCTGTATAAGAATTCACTATAGAAAAAGAGATCAAATAGAGGCAGAGTCCTGTGTAGATACTATGGGATGTCCTAATCAAAAGAAATAAGTTTGAGAGAACTATTCATCATCATGTTGAGAGAAATGAGAGAAATGATGTCCTAATCATCATGCTGTTGTTTTATGACAATACCACAAATCTGCCTGGGTTAAAACTGACCTGGACATCATTGCTGTGATAGAACCTGCTACTAGTCTGGTGATCACATCAAACTCTCTATGTAGAATACTATTGCAATCACCACTCTGGCTTCTGAGGTAGATTAACTCAGATCCACAGACCTTCCCTCGTACAAAGGCTGCATACAAACTCAGGATATAGGTGAATTATACCATCAACAAGCCTCAAATCACATGATCGGTCATTAGTTAGAAATTCAGGTTTCTCCTTGCATAAGTATGACAAAAAAAACATTGTTATGTGTTTGATCTCACCCAAAAGAGAATTCCTTTATTAATCTCATTTCAACCATCTTCATGTAACTTGGATAACCTATCCACAAAACTTCATTTAGCACTA
>ML781491.1:942894-987167 GCA_009831015.1 Picea engelmannii
CCGGACCCTACAGAGGGGGTACCCCCCCTCTGCACTCCCCCGCATGGAAGAGTGTACATACTTCTGGGGTGTAAATACTTCATGGGGTATAAACATGGCTAAAAGCAAGGACCTCTGAATCAGGAAGATAATCGGGCTCCAAAACCAACAATATCTATTGCAAACACCACATATAATGTACCAAAATAAATATATCAAAATTATCTATCCAATGGCACTGATCTGGTAGCAATTTGAGCACCCTGTGAAAAGATATGAACTCTGCAGTCTCGTTGTCGTCATGAAAAACCACAAAAAATGGTTGATTTTAAATCAGTGATATCTTTACTTCTAGAGCACCAATTTGGGTGATTTTTTTTTGAAATCAACTATTTTTTAAAGAGGAACTCAGATATGTAATTGTTTTTAGCAATTTTGGCCTCCATGAGCTATAGAAATTAAAAAACAATCGCACCACCATCTGTGAAAAAACTCTAAAAAATTACAGATCTTAAAATGTTTATATCCTGACTTCCCAAACTTCGTTTCGAACGAATTTTTTTTTTTAAATTGGGTTTTTTTATAAGAGGAACTTAGATATACAACCTTTTTCTGCAAATTTTTCACATAAATATACATAAATTGTCTTAAATGTCACAACCATCTTTTTCTTCTCCGAAACAATCTGCAAAACAAAATAATAATAAATAAATTGTCTGTAATTCCTGCCAAGGAAAGTGCTATGATACCACTTGTTAAGAACCCAAAGAATGAATACAAAATCACTAGAGTAGATATACAATAAAAATATGAAAAATCCACATTATTATTATCAAAGCCTTAGGGTAGGGCAACACCATACAATGGATCATATTATGGAAGGGATCCTCTCCTATTCACTTTCCTCTTTGAGGGGGCATCCTCCTATTAAACTATCGCTCACAATACAATACTTATCTTCATATCCCATTACATTGTTTGAACCTCTTTATATAGTGCTACCAACCATCTAAGAACATTCTAGAGGAGGAACCTTCTAGAAGTAGAACCTTCTAAGAAGTCCTCTTACATTTATTATATCTAACTACCATAGTGGGCCTTATTTAATATTAGTGTACCTAGTCCATCTTACATTAAATGGCCTCGACTATTATCACTATGGGCCCTCTGGGCCTCCCACTACCTCTCTAGAATTCCTGCCAAGGAAATTTCTCTGATACCACTTGTTAAGAATCCAAAGACTGAATACAAAATCACCACAGTAGATATACAAGAAAACTATGAAAAATCCCCTTTATTATTATCAAACCCTTAGGGTAGGGAAACACCATACAATGGATCCTATTATGGAAGGGATAATTTCTTGTTCACTTGCCTCTTTGAGGGGGCATCCTCCTATTGATCTACTGCTCACAATACAATACTTATCTTCCTATCCCATTACATTGTTTTAACCCCTTTATATAGTGCTACCAACCATATAAGAACATTCTAGAGGAGGAACTTTCTAGAAGTAGAACCTTATAAGAAGTCCTCTTACATTTATTATATCTAACTATCATAGTGGGCCTTATTTAATACTATAGTGGACCTAGTCCATCTTACATTGAATGACCTCTACTATTATCACTATGTTCCCTCTATCCTCCCCACTACCTCTCTAGCTACCTAACATAGGTGTGGTGGCGAGGCTCTTAGACTTGTAAAACCTCCATATCCCATGAGTTTACTACATGAAATGGTCTTACTACCACCTTCATTTGGTGATTACAACCATGACAACAATGGCACCACCCTCAAGAAAACACCTTACTACCACATTGAACTAGTGATCGCAACCATGAAAACAATGGTGTCTTTGGAATTAGGGCCCAAAAAAATAGTACAAGGAGCCAATCACACTAATATTTAACACCCTTTCAAGTTGCAGGCACACTCCCAACCTATTAATCCTCATAGACCGGATGGGATATCAAATTGTAATGGGTTAGTCCATACAAGGTACCAATTTATACATGCAATGTCATCATCTTAATCAATCACATGAGGTATCTCGTTAACCAAGCATAAATACTAAACCACATTAAATGGAAAAGGTACCCAATAAAGATGTACATCATGTAAAGTAATCCAATGTGTGCATACATCCTAACCATGTCATAGGCAAGATTCCCAGTCAATCATATTAAAGCATATGATCAATCATAGAAAGGTATCCAATCAATCATAGCAAGGATACCAATAAACATAATAAGATATTCAATCATATTGACATATCCATTCATAACACTTAATCATAACAAGAATTATAATTATACCAATAATCATAGCAAGGTATCCAATCATAGAAATGATAATAACAAGGTATGAAAACATATTAGTAATCATGATCACAACAAGGTATCTACCAGATATATACTGTTAAATTTGGCAGCATCGACAATCATTCTCCAATGAGAGGCCATATGGGCCACCCTGAGGCTAGCAAGGGAGATTTGGAGAATCAACCAATCTTGTGAGGTATTGACAAAAGCCAGGGGGAACGTATAACCTTTGTGAGTCAAACCAAAAGTCAGGATGAACGAGATGATATATGATATTGTGAGTCTAGCTAAGGCAAAGACAAAACTCAAGATGTAAGTGTAATGAAAAATTCAGGGGGAACATACAACCTCTGTGAGCATAGACAATCTAGTGAAAAAGTCAAGGGGAATGTACAACCTCTGTGAGCATAGAAAGACTAGTGCAAAAGTCAGGGGGGAAATACAACCTATGTGAGTCTACTCAAGCCTTGTGAGCCATGAACAAAAGTCAAGGCATCTAGCAAAAGTTAGGTTGAACGTAAAATTCCTATGAGCTAGAAACAAACAATATTCCTTATATTGGAAATGATGTAAATGTATTGATCTAGTGCATTGGCACGTGTAACATTGTCCACCATGAAGTGAAATTTGAATTTCCGTTTTGAGAGTCAATTTGAATGAGTTGTTAAACTCAAGTTATAAAAGGTAAAGTTAAGAGTCAAGTTGAATGAGTTGTTAAACTCAAGTTGTAAAAGGTCAAGTTGCATGCATGGCATTCATGTATAACAAGTCGCATGCATAACATGCATGCATAGCAAGTGCATGATGAGATGGCATGCATGTATGTCTAGTCATAGGTTGAGTTTCATGGTGAGTTGGAATGCCATGCATTGCCAAGTCACAAGGGCAAATTGTAACGCTAAATTGAGTCTTAATTCAAAGTTCTAATTTGAGTCTCATGTCGAGTTCTAAATTCGAACTGAGTTAAGTTCAGTTCTAATTTGAGTCACATATCCAATTCTAAATTTGATTTGAAGTGTTAAGTGGAGTTGGATTACACATGCAATCAAGTTACTGTTTTGATCTCTCTTTTCCTCCTTCAATGCGCCTACATATACATAGGTTGACCCTTATTCCAAGACATTTGTTATGCAGTTTAAGGTTGATAGAGGAGAGGAAGCATAGTTGTCCAACAAAGGCAACGATAAGTTCCTCCATGACAGTGTTGGTATATAAGTTAATAGAGGCAATATATCAATTAATAGAGAGGTATCATATCAATCAATAAATATGCGACATATTAGTCAATAAGAGGCATCATATCATTCAATAAAGAGGAAGCATATCACACAATAAAGAGGCAACATATCAGTCCAAAAATATAGCGCAGGTACCCTTCTATCAGTGCTGATATATATCAGCAAAAAAGGCAACAAATGGGTCCTAGGGCAGCATGGGAATTCTGTCCACAGTGCTGGTATCTAATAGCAGAATTGGACATCAAGATATCTTCACTTTTTCAAGTCTATCAGTGAAAGTCAAAGTAATATTGGCAAGCTCTTTAAGAGCATAATTTGATGGTGGATATTTTGTAAGTGGTCATACATTATCTTTGCAATAAAGGAATTTTGTTTGCTGGGGTTTTTCTCCCTGTATAGGGTTACCCTAGGGTACATGTGGTGTTAATATGCATGTTGGTAATTCTATATGGTTTTTATTGTTTTGATTTGATTATGGATTGTTAAGCTAAATTCAAAGTACAATGAGAATTTAAAAGTAAACCTACAACTAAGCAATCAATCTCAATATTTTAACATATACATCTTCAATAATAATATGAAACCAATCAATGGAAAGGTGCCCAACACAGGTGCATACATATCATTAAATATATCTTTAATAGGGCATCCACATATGTATGAATCATATGAGGGTGAATCACGTAATAATAGGAAAATAATATTAATCCTCATCAAGGGTTATCATAATTATGTGGCCATCATTAAGAATATGAAACATTACCATTGATATCCATAGCATTGAAACATCAAAGTCCACTATGTGGCCTATTGATAGTATTCAATATCCAAAATTGATGATAAGTTAATGGAGCATGATCCGATGATGATAGATCAATAAAATGCTCTAATGAGTGTGTTGAAGTTGAAGGCTATATTTTATGCTAACAACGATCATTCATTTCAAGCAACTAAGGCACTAGCCTACACCAAATGGTTGGCCTCATTAAAGTGATTCCTAAACAAAGAAGAAAACACCAAAATCATCTTCAAAAAAATGGTTAATGAGACTATTTTTGAGGACAAACTAGTCAAGGTGAGAAATTAGAATCGTTCATGTGTATCATTGAATAAACACATCAATAGGAAGTTCTCAAACAATTGCTCAAATTTTTCTAGGACCACTGATCAAGCTAACCACAAACAATCCTTGTAGTTGGTAACTTTCTAAGATGTTGCCATAAATTCCTCTTTTTCAATGAGTTGAATAAAGAGGAACTAGAAAATGATTGTGGATACCAAAAAGGAGGATGATTTTTCCTCCGATCGTGACATCAAGGAAAGCAATATGTGGATTGTGAAGACTCTAAAGCTGTTGCCAAAGAGTCTGTTTCTAGCAAAGATCACTCTAAATATAGTACTATATTTGGAAATGATAGCTCTAAATTTGATTTAATAAGAGGTGTAGGAGTGTTGTTGGATAAATCGGTAGATGCGAACACTAACTGACCTCCCTAGATCCACCTAGATCTAGAACAAAACAAGATAGGACATGACTCTTTCTCTAGGTTGCAGTCGTTGAATCTATTACCGAGAAGGATTGAGTGACGTACCTTTATATCACTTCCTTATGTCTCTGTTGTTCCTACTTCACTCCGGTGCTCTTGTGAAAGTAGGTCCAAGACAACACAAACCAACCAAAGTGAAGATAACAAAGTATATTCAATGTCAACCTATGCATATGATCAAGGAGTTATGCAATAAAATAAGAGTGATTTTATGGGAAAGGGACATGTTTTTGTATTATATTAAATGAAAGTAGAAGATACAACCGAATCGCCTTGATGTTGTAAGATTCCTTTCAGTGTACCTTGATTCCAACACACACACTTGCCCTACATTTGCATGAAGAAGATCCAATACAACTTAATAGACAAATATAATCTTCAAGCTTCAATCCAAACATAGTTCTTCACACAATTCTCTCCTCAATTATTCATTCAAACTTTCTTAACTGTTTCCATGAGAAACCTTTCAATATATAGGAGAAGGAGAGATGGTTAAATGGATGAGGATGATCCCACTAAATCTGAGAAGTCAGTAGGATGCCAACCATGCGAATGCCAACTTATTTTCTAGAAGATACTCTTCTAGAACCTTCATAACTTCCTCTTCCTTTCAAGCTTCAAAATAGGTCCGCACCCTATCTATAGAGCATACTGCGAACACCTCATAGTCTAGGTATAGGGTTGCGTGCGAGAATCGAGATTCTCACACCCTGCACCATATGCAGCCTATGAACTCACTATAAAAATATGTTTTGTAGAGGAAGACAACAGTCACTTTTCTCAGGAAAAAAGTCCTTATGGGAGGCTGAACACATCACTGTAGAGACATCACTAGAGTGACCAAAATAATGAGTAACAGAATGCCCCCCAAAGTATGAGGCTGGAACTTGTGACAACCGAAATACTTTGTAAAATGCGTGTGTGTGTCAGAAACAAGGAGTGCACCTAGTCGAAAACCTGTAAACAACCAAGCATCTGCAGAATATAATACAAGTTCTGAGGTAGGCATTGCCATGCTTAGATCACAAATGAATGAAATCATAAACGTAGGCCATGGCCACCAATCATACACCATGGATCCATGTCGCCAAAATGCTACATAGCCACCAGGAATACCCTATGGATATATGTTAGAAGACTCAAATTAAGACATAGCCACATGACATACAAAGTGGATCTATGTGTCGATACAAATCATACATACTCCATCGTAGCCTGGATCAAAAAGATGAGACACAGGGTCTTCAATCCCGTCACCTGAAAGTATGAATCTAGCCATGTGATTACATGTGCTGAAGTCGAACATGGTAGAAACCACTCGATTATTGGTCATTGATGAAAACCATTAACAAGTGCGAGGGAAATCACCACTGATGTCAATGAATCCCAAGGTACCGAAGTACAATCCGAACGAATGCGAATGAATGAGCTGAATTTGAACACTCGAAGGAATCTTTCAATCAGGGATCAATGATGTGAAACCCCTGTCAAAAGCGAAGAGACCTACCATTAAGGCATGTAGGTTCCAAGGTACTAAATGATTTCTAAGTTTTATTCCCGGATAATGAGTTGGAGTTGACAGAAAAAGACTCGTTAGAGGAGGGCCTTGATGTATCCCCCATCAATAACATGAAATAAGTAACATATTTTGAGGGTGAATCAAAGTATGAATATGAGTTGAAACGGACACAGGGAAGGCTGACATAGTAAGAATGGAAAATTGTAGATGGCCGATTCAATGGAGGGCTCATTTGAGCTTCTCTTGAACATATGAATGACATGACAAAGGACTTGGCAGCACTGACTCAAAGACGACCCAATATATGACCTTGTAGCAAGTCGGACGAGAGACAAATGGACTTCCCAACCGGGATTCAAATGATGAATAGGGGGTGTCATGTTTATGAGCGATGCTTACTGCCATGTTGATGGGCGAAACAGTCCATCCGTCAACTGGGAGAGTGGAACCGGTTCGGGGTTGTCTAAATAACCCAAGCCGTTTGGAATGAACCACCCTGATGAGTTTAACGGCTCCGTTGGACGCTCTAAGGTTTCATAAAAAAACCAAAGAGAAAATTTGATCTAAGCTAAGTGATCTAATCTAAGGGAACTAGAAACTAATAAAACAAACTAAAACAAACTAACTAACTAAATAAAAATAAATCAAACTAAAATAAAGGAAACTAGAAACTAATAAAGAAAACTTAAACTAACTACACTAATCTAACTATAAACCACTAACTATTATATATTTACAAGATACTAATTATGATTATAATAACTCAAATCAACTGCCTAATTACCAGCTGCGTTATTTCTTATTCACAAATGTATACTATGGACAGCCTACAGATTTAATCAAAACTTGCAAAACTCATGTGTTCACTGCCCTAAGACAGCCGGTAATCTATTTTTATTCTTTTATGTTTTATGAAAAGGAAATAAAAACTACTGAAATCAAATAATCAAATCTATCTTACTAAAATTAAACAATGTAATATAAATCTAACTAAACTATCATTTATATTAAACTACTTAACATAAACAGTAAAAATCTAACTAATTGACCTGGAAACACTCCAAGTCTGCCCTGTGTATGATTTCTTGTAAGCTGTTTGGAGGAGGGAAACTCACACCAGTTAATCCGTATGCTTCTCATAAATGATCAGCTATGCTACTTCTTGAAGTATGTTACAGGACAAACAAGACATAAAAGAATATCATAACAATTTTCTGATTATAAATTCCTGCAAAAGGGGAAACCTATTATGCAGCAAACTTATATATTACAATTCAACTTATGAAGAAGACAAAGCTATGATTCACAAATTGAACTAGCAACTGTTATGTATTTTATCTATTTGGAAGAAACAAGATATAGATAACAGAAATAAAATTATATCATTTGTATTTGATTCAGATAGCTAAAGCAATACCAAACCATAAACAAGCTGATATACAAAACATGGAACAAAGTGTCGATATATTGAAAAGCGAAAGCTATGACAAAACACCAATTCTGCTCCAGTTTGAATCAGAACTCCATATCCTTGTTCTCCCCTAACTGAGGATGATCGATTATTACAAAATCATAAGTTTAAATAGGTTTCTCACAAGGTAAAACATCCTTGTGAATAATAGTAAACAGTTTTACAAAATCTGGGAATAATCCCAAAATCCCCTAAACTAAGAAAATACAAAGCAAGTAAAATCTGTAGATCATCCCCTAACTGCCCATGATATCTATTGCCAATTCGAATTTGCCTACAATAGAACACAAAAACCAAGTTAGAAGGATGTTTTATTAGAAAAACAATAAAAAATTGACTTTACAGACTTAGCTACAGAATCATTGATTCTGTAGCTGGTCTAGAATAGTAAACATGACCAAATATAAATCAAATCAAATCGAATCCAATCATTTTGCAATAATCAACAAATTACTAATGATTAAATCAAATCAAATCGAACAGAATACAATCGGGACAGAGTAGTGATGCTCTGTTTTCCCAATCGGCATAAAATCATATCATATCTTAACAAGACTGTTCCATGAATGCAATCAATGACAAACCAAATCGTATGAGATACAAACCATCATTATCGATTAGCATAAGATTCATATCATTGCCAATATAGAAAGCCATTACGATTTCATGCATCACTGTATCCATAGAACCCAACCATAGTTCTCATTCGCTGCGTTTCAAGTAATTCACAGGTAAATTCGTAACTGTAATTGACTAATTATAATCACAACAACAGATTGATATCATTCAGTTAAAAACACGATATATAGATTGCTTCCATTGTAATAGGATGAAGTCATTTCCACAAATATTGACTCAACAGTCTTCATGTTTAATCACCTCATAATCGACATACAAGGTTTTGACAGAGTCAACAAACCAGGCATATAACTGAATTTAATTATAGACACAAATCGTAAGATTTGATACGATCAATCCATCCCTGTAATCTCAATCGAATAATACATTTGTTACCATTGGAATACAGTTCACATCGTGACAGCTACTATTGTTATCCATTCGAAATTTAATTATGCAACAAATGATATACGAATTGGTCTTAACATAGAAAATATAATTAGCATAGCTAACCAATTTATCCATCATATCGCACAAGATATAATCAAATCGAACAGAGATATCGTTTGTATTTCAACAATAGAAAAGATATCAAAATAACATAATATTCAAATCAAATTATGATCAATCAAACTAAATCTAATCACAACCAATCCATAAATCGATAATCAAAACTTATGCATGACAGAGCAAGTCAACAATGTATACAGAGCTTATGATCATGCCATATAAAAGAGTGAAAGTTATACCATTACAGTTGTTGAGGCTATGTCAGTTTTGAATTGACAATTGCTGTAGCAGACTCAACATTTTTGAACAGGATTGAACCTGTGGTTCGTTGCTTCTTGTCGGAGGGTTGCATCTTTGCATTCTGACCAGTGAGCTTTGCCACTTGGTTTTCCAAATCGCGAATTTTATATTGCAATTTTGGGACATCCGAGTAGTATCTTTCTAACCACAGCCCACATTGGTCGCAAGGTGATGCAACAGTCTGAACAGAAGGGGGTTTTGATGATTCCCCGAGGGTTTCATGGAGTGGTTCGATACCCAGAAAGTCAGGGTTATCCCGCAGACAAGGAGGTAAGTTCTTGACGAAATCATGAGGAGGTTTGTCACAGAAGCCCTCTTCAGCGAGAAAACGTTCAATGCTTGAATTAGAGTCCTCGCTGACCACGATAGGCTCTGTTTTGGTAGGAGGTTTAGGTTTAGGTTTGGGTAACAAAACACTAAAAGGCACAGGGATAGGTTTGCTCTCGGTCACCATGGGATTATCCACCTGTGGAGGGTTAGACTCTTCAAAGCCATTACGGCTGAGAAACTCATGCCATGAATCGCGACGTAACCCCAATTCATGAACCAAAATCATTTTAATCAACCCTACATGGAAGAGGCTAGTGTCAGCCTGGCTGCGTTTGTAACGCTTGGCCATCTTAAACAAGCTTCAGTTCAGATAGTGAGGTAAAGTTAGTTCGAATCCCATAAAAATCATTAATAAACGCAAGTGAAACAGGAAAACAAACCCGTACCTACCTTCACAAGTAACGAATTGTTTAATAATCATTAGGAGATCATACCAGCGGGGTTTCAACATCTTTGCAGGCAAACGTCTGTCGCATGAGCTGACTGTGCGAGACCGAAATAACAACGTCCATGGGACATTGTCAACCTTGTAGCTTTTCGACCATTTTTGTCCCTTGACAGGCATGCTAGTTGCCAAACTGAGAAACTGTTCAGTGATTTCAAGCTGGACATCTCCAACTTTGGCTCGGCAGCCATCGAATGACAAAGCAAATTGCCGAGCCACAGGGAGGTTATAACCATCGAATTTACTTATAAATGGAAGCCACCCAAACTCTTCTAAATCACTATACGCACCATCAAATGTCAACAGTGCTTGACACCCGTTGGGTTCGGCCCTCACAACAGGAGCCATGGCCTCTGTACATGGTAGGGTTTGAGCTAAACGAAACAATGCACAGAGTGAAAATGAGAGGGTTCAACAGCTTGAATGCTCGAAGAGACCGGAGATAACTCCATGCGTGCAAAGGTGGTGGGATTACCACCGCCATGCATTGTATTAATTGCTGGGTACAGTGTTGTTATAATCATAATCACCCAAACCATACGTATCAGCCAGCAAATAGGTGAATCATCACAACAATGTGCCACTCATCCGAAACTGAACCAACACGATAGATGATAATTATGCGCCAAGTGTTAAGTTTAATCAGCATGAAATCCAACGACCTGTCGTGTGAATTCAAAGTTTCAAACCAATGTTAATTAAAACATGTCAATTCATAGTTCGAAACTATTGCTCGTCCGATGCAATATCAATTTTCCAAACAATATACCAAGCATCGATTTGAAAATAAAACCCAAAAGATTTCATCAACGCGCCCTCAAACCATTGATATTTGACCTTATAAACTTGCCAATATATTCGTTGCATATTCAAATGTTTACATTCCAAAGTTTTTAGAACAATGCAATCAAGAATTTCTCATATAATAAACGAGTCATGGGCCCATAGCAATAAGAATAAAAACATATAAGACCAAATCCATCATAACCTTTATAAAATCAGAATAAGACCAGTAAATCTTCATGCTTACAGGATTTGCAATCAAACATATCAAATGCGCAATCAAGGTAAGGACACGAGTTTGAAAAATCTTTTGCGATCATGCGATAAACCAATGGTCAAGCGTCTTTTGTAAAAATCAATAAAAGACGACTACAGTCCAAACGATGAGAAAGGTATTTTCACACTTTAAGTTGTGAAAATTGAATCAAAATCAAATTGTAATTGTCGCAAATGAAACAAATGTCTAGTAGCACAATGCGACAATGGTTTGTCGTAATCAGACAAAGGGTGTAGGCGGCTTTTTAGAGCAATTAAAAAAATTGAGTTGGCTGCCAACAATGGCGACACACTGGGCGAAGAAGTTATCTCTGTCAAAATAAATGAATTCAGATCAAGACAGCAAAGAAAAATTTGACTTAAAACCACAAACAGAAAAATCGTACTTAACATCATCACTAGCTATCTTTTCCAGCGAAGTTTTAAAAGATGTAAACCGATAACAGTCTTAAAGATCAACAAGTCATGATTTTTATGATGGAATCTTCAATACTGTTGACATAGCCACTGCTGCCAACAGGCGTCCATAGCCTCGACAGGGTTGCCATTTAACCCACTCGGACGTCTTTATCCTGTCAAGAAGCTCTAGATTAGAATACAGGACTTTTAAAAGAGGTTTCTTGTAATTTTACATATTTTCATTTACCCGACATTGCTTCGCTGCCAACAGGCCTGTTCAGTACCCCGACGAAGTTGTCTTGGCGCCATGCTTGCATTGCCCCGCTGCCAGCGGACCTGTTCAGTATCTCGGCGGGTTTACAAACACTTCCCACAACTCTTATGGATATTTTATTTTGTTTTTCTTTTGTAGATGGCTGAGCGGGGTGACGCTGAAAAATCTTGTAATTTTCTCATTATTTTTCAGACCTCAATTTTTTTTTTTTTTATACTGTCCTTAATTCAGCTCTAGAAATGTTTTATTTCTAAAACAACTTACTTTGATAGGGAGACATCCTTTTGAGTCATTCCTTTACGGAAAAGGGACAGTGTAAAAAGATAAAGATAATCACGACGAACTTTACTTAGAGATTGAAATTAGTAAACTTCTTTCAAACAGCCTTTTCCAATATCATTTTCAGAAATATATATCATTGACGTATGTACAATTTTCCAGAAGTTATTTTAGCGAAGAGATTTTTCTATGGTCTATGTCTGAATGGCTCAGTATACAAGCATGCATATGTTTTGAAAACACACAAAAACACACCAAACTAATCAATCAAATCAAAACCAACAAAAGCAAAATAAAAACAAGAGGAAATATTTACATAATATACAAAGGTAAAAATCAGACAAAGTATCTTTTCAAGGCTTGGCCATTCACCGGGTAGGTGTCAAGATGCCCTTCCAAACTCTGCAAGCGAAACGAACTAGGACCCAACTTTTCAGCAATCAGGAATGGCCCAAGCCACATATTTTGAAATTTAGTGTGTTCACCCTTCCCTTCATGTGGTTTGTCCCACTTTAGAATGAGATCGCCTACTTCAAAATTTCTATCGGAAGCAGAACTAGAATCGAACCAACTTTTAATCAGTTGTTGATGTTGGTTTAGCTTATGCTTGGCTTGGGTTCTTACTTCTTCTATCTTCATCAGAGTGTTAATACGGCTTTCTAAAGGGGGGAATTCTTCTTCTTGAACTTTTTGTGACAATTGGAGCGAAGGAAGAAGAATGTGAGGTGGTAGAATGGCTTCTCTGCCATAAACAAGGAAAAAGGGAGAGTTACCTATAGCGGCTTTGGGTGTCACCCTATCAGCCCACAGTGCATTAAGTAGTGCGTTGTGCCAGTTCTTGTGATTTTCAACCACATTTCTCTTGATAATCTTGATCAAGTTCTTGTTGGTTGATTCTGCTAAGCCATTACCCTAGGGGTAGTAACTAGCAAAATACTTAAGATTTATTCCTCTTTCTAAGGAAAACTCGCTCATCTCAAGAGAGGAAAAGTATGAAGCGTTATCAAAGACCAGACAATCAGGGATGCCGAAACGGGTAATGATATTCGAGTTCAGAAAAGCGATCACCTGACTTGTGTTAATCGTTTTTAGTGCGGCGGCTTCAGACCATCGAGTAAAGTAATCAGTGGCTGTCACAATATAATTGTGTTGCTATGAGGATGGAGGGTTAATAGGACCAATGATATCAAGGCCCCATTGCTGGAAAGGAGAATCGACTGTTACGGGTTGCAAAGGGAAGGCTGGTTTTTGCAATCGCCCCGATGCTTTTTGACAAATAATACATTTTCGACATAAGGCATGGGCGTCTCTAAAAAGTGTTGGCCAGTAGTAACCGACTCTTAAGACTTTATACGCAGTGGTGTCACCACCAAAGTGACCACCAGCTTCTCCAGCATGCAACTCAAGAAAGACTCTTTCTGCTTCGTCCTTTTCAAGACAACGCATCATCACGCCGTCAAAATTTCGACGAAACAATATACCGTTGACTAGATGAAAGGAGGCGGACTTTAGTCTCAAAGCTCTTCTCTTAGCAGGGTCGAGGTGACGAGGTGCTGATCCATGTTGAAGTCAGTGTCTAATATCGTCGTACCAGGGGCTCGTGAAGTTTTGTGTGGAACCGATCATATTCTAATCATGTTGTTCTAGGTCTGACGCGTCACTGACTTCTTGTTGTTCAGTTTCTGAATCAACTACCAACTTACATAACCCTTGGCCTCTCACGATCTGCGCTGGGGTGATCTCTAGGTCATACTCCTGCAAAGAGGTGACCCAGTTGGCTCTTTTCTCTCCTAACTCCTTTTGCACTAACAAGTTCCTAACGGCAGGGTAGGGGACAATGATCTTCGTCCTCGACTTCAAAAGATATGACCGGAAATGCTTAACTGCCTTGAAGACAACGTAGGCTTGCCGATCAACCGTTGGGTAGTTAAGTTCAACACCTTTGAAAGCAGAGCTCATAAAGGCGATGGGTACTTCGTTGTTTTCAGAGTTCTTTTGAGTAAGGACTGCGGCATAGGAACGATCAGAGGCAAAAGTATAAAGTGTAAAGTCTTGAGAGAAATCGGGGCTCATGAGAGACAGAGCGTCGATTATGGCCTTCTTTATATCGTTGAAAGATTGGTTTTCATTGGGTCCCCAGTGATATTGGGTGTCCTTCTTAATCAGGTTTTGGAGAGGTCTGACCATTTCGGAGAAACTGGGGACAAATCTTCTCACGAAATTGATCTGACCAAGGAAGGACTGCATGGATTTCTTGGAGGTTGGTGGGGGAATTTTGGCAATGACCTGGGTCCTCTCGGGGTCAATAATCATTCCATCGCTAGACACAATGAATCCTAGTAATTTACCCTGTTCCACTGCAAAGATGGACTTCTTAGGGTTCAAGGAGATGCCGTATTTACGACATCGCAACAGAACAGCTCGGAGGTGAGCTAGATGATCGTTTTTGTTTTTCGAATAAACGGTCACATCATCTAGGTAGACTACTACGGAGTGATTGATCAAGCCTCTAAAAGCAATATCCATTGCTCTCTGAAAGGTAGCGCCGGCATTAATCAATCCAAAGGGCATTTTGCGATAAGCATAAGTGCCCCACGGGGTACGAAAGGTAGTTTTCAACTGGTCTGGCGGAGACATCAAGACTTGGTTGTATCCAGAGAAACCATCCAGTAAGGACAGCCTCTCGGAACCAGATACTTGTTGTAGTATCTGTTCCATGGGAGGGACCGGATAATTATCTTTATCAGATGCTTTGTTGAGGTTCCGGAAATCGACACAAAGTCAAATTTCCCGGTTTTTCTTCCGCACTGGGACGAGGTTAGATACCCATTGAGTATGTCTAACAGGAAAAAATATTTTAGCACTAAGGAGTTTATTTAGTTCTTTTTGTACAGTCGGTTCTAACTTAGGATGCATTTTCCTCAATTTCTGTTGGAAGGGCAAGGTTTGTGGCTTCATCGGGATGGCGTGCTGAATAATATTAGGATCAAACATTTTAAGGTCGTCGTAAGTCCAAGCAAAGACATCCTTGAATTCTTTAAATAATTTGACGAAAGCAGTTTTTTCTTGTTTACTACATCCCAAGCCTAGATTGATACATTGAGGATTTTCACTAGTTCCTAGATTAACTTTTTCATAAGACAATGAGGAACTATTTGTTTTGCAATTGACCGTTTTTTTGAATTTATCTTCAAAATCGTAAAAATTTTCTAGTCTAACAACAGATTTGGGTATGAAATTTACCATGTCCGAAAGAGCTTCAGGAGATTTCGGATTAGGTATTACTGTAAAGTCATGTAAATTGTCATCATGCATTTGTTCATCTATCACGGCGCCTTGAAAGGTTTCTTCCATGTGCAGAAAGTTGATGATCTGCTGATCATCATCAAATACCCTCCAGTTTGTGATATTGTCAGGAATAGATGGTCGAAACAATAGCTCCACGGAGAATGTGCTTGGGGATAAACCATCTGCAGGAAGAAGTTTAGAGGCAACATTAGCAAGTAGATCTGCTTCCGCATTATTTGATCTAGGAATGGAATTTATATTGAAAGCAGAAAATTTGTTTATTAAATTCCATACCTCAGATTGATAACACTTGAGATGCGGAGTAAGGCAATGTATAGAATTTCTCACTTGCCTGACCACTATCTCAGAGTCGCCGAATACAACTAGATTTTGAATGTGCATGTCTAAGGCTTTTCTGAGACCTTGTAACAAAGCCTCATATTCTGCAACGTTGTTAGTACATTCAAATTCTAATCTACAAGCCAGTAATGTTTTATTACCTGTCGGATCAATGATGATGCAGCCTGTGCCAGCTCCTTCTTTAGACTTGGAACCATCGAAGTATAGAGACCAAATTTGATTTTCTTCGGGCTCACAGGACTGTTGGACAGAAGCTGTTGGTTGCGTATATGCTAAGATCTCGGATTGTTGTTGTTGATTATTGATAGGTGAAACTTCAGCCATGAAATTTCCGAAGTAGGTGTCCATCCCTTGGACTTCAGGTGAATCCGCCGGAGGTGTGTATGGCTCATTGGGGTCATTCAAGTCCGTTACCGTGAACTTAAGGTAACGCTCACGGTTCACCCTGATCTTGTTGGGCTTACCATTCTCTGGAAGCCATAAGTGAGACCAGTCCATTGCGAAGTAACCATGTAGTTTCTCCGACCAGTCCCTGCTCAAAAACATGCCATATACTTCCGGAATATCTACCACAATTATATCAATAAACTGATGAACCTTTGGGTTAGACGATAATCTAATCAAAACATTTTTTAATTCGCCTATGACTTTAACATCTGTTCGATCAAGTTGTATTATTTTCAAAGAAGATGGTTCTACTTCAATGTTTATCTTTTGGCAGACTGACCAAGGCATCACATTTGATGATGCTCCCGAGTCAACCATGCAATTATGCACATTTCTGTTGAAGATTTTGAAAGTTAAAAGAAAAGGAGGTACATTCTTGCGAGTACTTAGAGTTGTTGCTTGTGGTTTCTTACTCACATTTTCTACTACTACTTTATCCGAATTATTTACACTACTTACATTGTTATTTACATTATTTACATTTGGTACAGGAAGGCTTCCTTTGTCATGAGAAGCAGGATTATCTTTTGTGGAAGTCTTCTGTGGCACTTTGCTTTGTCCAACCTTACTACCGTTTGAATTACCATTCTTGCCATTATCTAAAATATTTTGTAACATCTTCTGTAACAAGAATGGAAATTTCAACAACTCATAAATAAAAATGTTAGCCCGTAGTTTCTTAAGATCTTCGACAACATCATAATCTAATTTAGGGCTATCATTACTCTGTTTAGTTTCTATTGATTTATATGGCGTTGAAGATAAAGTTGTAGTGTTATCGGCAGGAGGCTTGCTTGCGGTCTTGCTCCTAGTATTGTAAGGGTGCACGGTCTCAAAGTTAGCTTGGAAGATATTATCAGAGAGGTGACCAAAGATATTTGGAAAATACTCTTCTTCTTGGGTAGTTTCCTGCTCGACTTCTTCCTGAGGAAAATCAGGAGGGATCAAGTCATCCTGGGCTCCTAGAATTGATTGGAGAGCGTATTGCAAACTTTCTAGGTTCATGCCTTCAGGGTTAGGATTAGGCCGGTTTGTTTGGAAGGGCTTTCGGAAAGGAGGTTTGTAGGGTCCTTTACTTGAAGAGGCTTCCTCGGTTGACCTTTTTAAATCTACGACTTGATTAGATAACTTTTGTACAACTTTGGTTAAATTTTCCAAATCAGAGTTTTCGGGTTGCGTTTTGTTTTGTGTAGGCCTGGGAAGAATTTCAATCTTTTTCTTGGAAGAAGAAACAGCCTCAGTCTCGGTGCTAGAAGAATCTTTAAGGCTAAGTATATCTTTTTCAATTTGAGTAGCCTCTTCAAAGGCTTCTAACAACGTTTCCTTTTTGGATCTTTTCACCCAAATAGCTATACTTTGATGTAGAGCTTTGGTGTAATAAGCTATTACAAGACTTTCTGCAGGCATAGAGTCTGCAGGGATTCTATTTTTAAGGGTCAAAAATCTTTGATTAAAATCCTTGACTTTTTCTTTAGCATTCATTTTTAAGTTTGAAAGATCCATGACTAAGACTTCCGGAGGTTTGCCATCTCCGAAATTTTCTAAGAAAATTGACTTAAACTTTTCCCAAGATACTATAGTGTGAGGCTGTTGGGTAAAATACCAAGTGGACACATTACCCTCAAAGGTGTAAGGGAACAACCTACAGACTACATCTTCATGTTCAACGTTGCGGAGTCTGATGGCTAACATAAATTTCTTAATATGGTCTTCCACTATCTGTTTAGAATCGGGATCAAACTTAGGAAGCCATTTTTCCGGATGCTTAGGCAAAGGATGCTGAGGTCCAGGTACCGCTACAGCATCTTGGTCTAACCAGGGTCTAGCAGGGTTGTTCTGATTTTCCATTGGGGTAGTGGGTGAAGGAGGACGCGAAGGTGGATTGCCTTCATCCGAAGAGGAATCTCCCCCTGAAGAGGAAGGAGATGAGGGAGGTGGTGAAGGAGGAGGAGAAGGAGGTATCCCAGATCCTCCTGCAACAGGATTAGTGTTCGGGTCCGTAGGATTCACAGTGGGATCTATATCACCTAATTGTTCTCTAACTTCGGAGAAGTCTAAAGGTTGGCACCACGGGCGATGTGGTTGCCTAAGGATAGCAAAGGCTTTATGTGATTTAATAAGAGATTGTCTAAAAATTTCTTGTATATCACCGCCTCTAGGATTAGGGGTTGCTGGTTCAACTGTGATCTGAGGATTTTTGGTTGAAGTAGTTGCTGTTTGAGGGGGGATATTATCTTGTGAACGGCTTCTAGTCACTATGGGTGTGCGATTAGGTGGGGGAGGAGTCTTGCGACCACCTCGTGCCATTAATTAAGATTAGGCCCTCCTTCTAGCGCCATTTGTTGATGGGCGAAACAGTCCATCCGTCAACTGGGAGAGTGGAACCGGTCCGGGGTTATCTAAATAACCCAAGCCATTTGGAATGGACCACCCTGACCAGTTTAACGGCTCCGTTGGCCGCTCTAAGGTCTCATAAGGAAACCAAAGAGAAAAGTTGATATGAGCTAAGTGATCTAAACTAAGGAAACTAGAAACTAATAAAACAAACTAAAACAAACTAACTAACTAAATAAAAAGAAATCAAACTAAAATAAAGGAAACTAGAAACTAATAAAGCAAACTTAAATTAACTAATCTAATCTAACTATAAACCACTAACTATTATATATTTACAAGATACTAATTATGATTATAATAACTCAAATCAACTGCCTAATTATCAGTTGCGTTATTTCTTATTAAAAAATGTATACTATGGACAGCCTACAGATTTAATCAAAACCTGCAAAACTCATGTGTTCGTTGCCCTAATACAGCCGAGAATCTATTTTTATTCTTTTATGTTTTATGAAAAGGAAATAAAAACAATTGAAATCAAATAATCAAATCTATCTTACTGAGATTAAACAATGTAATATAAATCTAACTAAACTATCATTTATATTAAACTACTTAACATAAATAGTAAAAATCTAACTAATTGACCTGGAAACACTCCAAGTCTGCCCTGTGTATGATTTCTTGTAAGCTGTTTGGAGGAGGGAAACTCACACCAGTTAATCTGTATGCTTCTCGTAAACAATCAGCTATGCTTCTTCTTGAAGTATGTTACAGGACAAACAAGACATAAAAGAATATCATAACAATTTTCTGATTATAAATTCCTGCAAAAGGGGAAACCTATTATGCAACAAACTTATATATTACAATTCAATTTATGAAGAAGACAAAGCTATGATTCACAAATTGAACTAGCAACTGTTATGTCTTTTATCTATTTGGAAGAAACAAGATATAGATAACAGAAATAAAATTATATCATTTGCATTTGATTCAGATAGCTAAAGCAATACCAAACCATAAACAAGATGATATACAAAACATGGAACAAAGTGTCGATATATTGAAAAGCGAAAGCTATGACAAAACACCAATTCTGCTCCAGTTTGAATCAGAACTCCATATCCTTGTTCTCCCCTAACTAAGGATGATCGATTATTACAAAATCATAAGTTTAAATAGGTTTCTCACAAGGTAAAACATCCTTGTGAATAATAGTAAACAGTTTTACAAAATCTGGGAATAATCCCAAAATCCCCTAAACTAAGAAAATACAAAGCAAGTAAAATCTGTAAATCATCCCCTAACTGCCCATGATATCTATTGCCAATTCGAATTTGCCTGCAATAGAACACAAAAACCAAGTTAGAAGGATGTTTTATTAGAAAAACAATAAAAAATTGACTTTACAGACTTAGCTACAGAATCATTGATTCTGTAGCTAGTCTAGAATAGTAAACATGACCAGATATAAATCAAATCAAATCGAATCCAATCATTTTGCAATAATCAACAAATTACTAATGATTAAATCAAATCAAATCGAACATAATACAATCGAGACAGAGTAGTGATGCTCTGTTTTCACAATCGACATAAAATCGTATCATATCTTAACAAGACTGTTCCATGAATGCAATCAATGACAAACCAAATCGTATGAGATACAAACCATCATTATCGATTAGCATAAGATTCATATCATTGCCAATATAGAAAGCCATTATGATTTCATGCATCATTGTATCCATAGAACCCAACCACAGTTCTCATTCGCTGCGTTTCAAGTAATTCACAGGTAAATTCGTAACTGTAATTGACTAATTATAATCACAACAGCAGATTGATATCATTCAGTTAAAAACACAATATATAAATTGCTTCCATTGTAATAGGATGAAGTCATTTCCACAAATATCGACTCAACAGTCTTCATGTTTAATCACCTCATAATCGGCATACAAGGTTTTGACAGAGTCAACAAACCAGGCATATAACTGAATTTAATTATAGACACAAATCGTAAGATTTGATACGATCAATCCATCCCTGTAATCTCAATCGAATAATACATTTGTTACCATCGGAATATAGTTCACATCGTGACAACTACTATTGTTATCCATTCGAAATTTAATTATGCAACAAATGATATACGAATTGGTCTTAACATAGAAAATATAATTAGCATAGCTAACCAATTTATCCATCATATCGCACAAGATATAATCAAATCGAATAGAGATATCGTTTGTATTTCAACAATAGAAAAGATATCAAAATAACAGAATATTCAAATCAAATTATGATCAATCAAACTAAATCTAATCACAACCAATCCAAAAATCGATAATCAAAACTTATGCATGACAGAGCAAGTCAACAATGTATACAGAGCTTATGATCATGCCATATAAAAGAGTGAAAGTTATACCATTATAGTTGCTGAGGCTATGTCAGTTTTGAATTGACAATTGCTGTAGCAGACTCAACATTTTTGAACAGGATTGAACCTGTGGTTCGTTGCTTCTTGTCGGAGGGTTGCATCTTTGCATTCTTACCAGTGAGCTTTGCCACTTGGTTTTCCAAATCGCGAATTTTAGATTGCAATTTTGGGACATCCGAGTAGTATATTTCTAACCACAACCCACATTGGTCGCAAGGTGATGCAACAGTCTGAACAGAAGGGGGTTTTGATGATTCCCCGAGGGTTTCATGGAGTGGTTCGATACTCGAAAAGTCAGGGCTATCCCGCAGACAAGGAGGTAAGTTCATGACGAAATCATGACGAGGTTTGTCACATAAGCCCTCTTCGGCGAGAAAACATTCAATGCTTGAATCAGAGTCCTCGCTGACCACGATAGGCTCTGTTTTGGTAGGAGGTTTAGGTTTAGGTTTGGGTAACAAAACACTAAAAGGCACAGGGATAGCTTTGCTCTCGGTCACCATGGGCTTATCCACCTGTGGAAGGTTAGACTCTTCAAAGCCATTACGACTGAGAAACTCATGCCATGAATCGTGACGTAACCCCAATTCATGAACCAAAATCATTTTAATCAACCCTACATGGAAGAGGCTAGTGTCAGCCTGGCTGCGTTTGTAACGCTTGGCCATCTTAAACAAGCTTCGGTGTAGATAGTGAGGTAAACTTAGTTCGAATCCCATAAAAATCATTAATAAACACAAGTGAAATAGGAAAACAAACCCGTACTTGCCTTCACAAGTAACGAATTGTTTAATAATCATTAGGAGATCATACCAGCGGGGTTTCAACATCTTTGCAGGCAAACCTCTGTCACATGAGCTGATTGTGCGAGACCGAAATAACAACGTCCATGGGACATTGTCAACCTTGTAGCTTTTCGACCATTTTTGTCCCTTGACAGGTAGGCTAGTTTCCAAATTGAGAAACTGTTCAGTGATTTCAAGCTGGACATCTCCAACTTTGGCTCGGTAGCCATCGAATGACAAAGCAAATTGCCGAGCCACAGGGAGGTTATAACCATCGAATTTCCTTATAAATGGAAGCCACCCAAACTCTTCTAAATCACTATATGCACCATCAAATATCAACAATGCTTGACACCCGTTGGGTTCGGCCCTCACAACAGGAGCCATGGCCTCTGTACATGGTAGGGTTTGAGCTAAACGAAACAATGCATAGATTGAAAATGAGAGGGTTCAACAGCTTGAATGCTCGAAGAGACCGGAAATAACTCCATGTGTGCGAAGGTGGTGGGATTACCACCGCCACGCATTGTATTAATTGCTGGGTATAGTGTTGTTATAATCATAATCACCCAAACCATACGTATCGGCCAGCAAATAGGTGAATCATCACACCAACGTGCCACTCATCCGAAACTGAACCAACACGATAGATGATAATTATGCGCCAAGTGTTAAGTTTAATCAGCATGAAATCCAATGACCTGTCGTGTGAATTCAAAGTTTCAAACCAATGTTAATTAAAACATGTCAATTCATAGTTCGAAACTATTGCTCGTCCGATGCAATATCAATTTTCCAAACAATATACCAAGCATCGATTTGAAAATAAAACCCAAAATATTTCATCAACGCGCCCTCAAACCATTGCTATTTGACCTTTTAAACTTGCCAATATATTCATTGCATATTCAAATGTTTACATTCCAAAGTTTTTAGAACAATGCAATCAAGAATTTCTCATATAATAAACGAGTCATGGGCCCATAGCAATAAGAATAAAAACATATAAGACCAAATCCATCATAACCTTTATAAAATCAGAATAAGACCAGTAAATCTTCATGCTTACAGGCTTTGCAATCAAACAAATCAAATGCGCAATCAAGGTAAGGACACGAGTTTGAAAAATCTTTTGTGATCATGCGATAAACCAATGGTCAAGCGTCTTTTGTAAAAATCAATAAAAGACGACTACAGTCCAAATGATGAGAAAGGTATTTTCACACTTTAAGTTGTGAAAATTGAATCGAAATCAAATTGTAATTGTCGCAAATGAAACAAATGTCTAGTAGCACAATGCGACAATGGTTTGTCGTAATCAGACAAAGGGTGTAGGTAGCTTTTTAGAGCAATTAAAAAAAATTGAGTTGGCTGCCAACATGCCATTAATACAACTACGAAAACACATCCCTTTCATATGAGAACCTCTTTATTTTTACACAAGCTTGAGGAGGGTAACATATGCTTGTCGATGTAAGCTCATCCTTCGGACGAGTCCCTCGAAGTACATTTAATGAACCCTAAGGACTGGTTCGGTCCCGAAAGAGCCTTTCGATGTTTGTTTAACGAGTCCAAAGATAGAGAACTCGGGGGTTTTTCATGTTTTGAGAGTCTCAAAAACACTTAAAGAGAACTCTCCCAGTTCCTTTTTCATAAATGAGTTCGATGAGACTAAAAAAGTGATAAACTATCACCCATTGAACGTTTTCTTCAAATACTTTAACGAGCGTGAAAAGAACAAGATCGCTCGACAATCTTTTTGTTTTTATGGAGCGTGAAAAGATCTTAAAGGATACTCCCTTGCGTTCATCATTTTCGTGTTACCATGACGAGTACGAAAAGACGAGAAAATGTATACTCGATTGTGTTCTCATGTATTTTCGAGCGCGAGAATGAACGAAGACTGAGCTCGAGGTTTTTCCTACAAAAACCCTAAAAAAACAGTCATACAGGGGACAAAAAAAAGAAAAAATACTCATACACCATCGTTCGGACTTCGAAGTCACTATATCTGCGAAAAACCATACTCACAAGGCCATTAGGGTATTAGGTTTTTTAAGCAAAGCAATAAAAATAATATAAAAAATCAACAAGAAATAGTAAAAAGTGAATAAATATGGGTGAAAAAGCCTTTTTACCATTTCATTGTGACTTTGCCAAAAACTTGTCAACATACCTCATTTTCCCCCAAATTTCTTTTCTCGATCACGGGAGGTACAAGCGATCATTCGGCAAACAGTTTCAGCCAACGAGGTAATCTCCTAATTTTCCAACTTTTCCAGGGTTTACTTTTGATTTTTATTGGCAATTTTAGAGTTTTGAGTCCATTTTAGGGCCAGTATATGTGTTCAAGCATTCTTGCAGGTGGGCCATTCGAGACCCGTGAGAATCTATGATTTTCACAAGTGGGCTTTAGTGCACCTGTGAGAATCTTGCACTGTGCAAAAGGTTCACCTGCGAGGGTCAAAAAATAGATTTTTGTGTGTGGTTTTGCTCAATAAAAAATTATGCAAGAGGTTAAAACAAGTTGCTGACTTCCTTCTCATGGATCCATTGCAGGTGTTGACCATCACGATGTTGGAATGGATGGAAAGAGAACATGAGGAGGATGATGCCATTGCCGGGAATGATCCGGGTACAGTCGCTACCCTCCTGGAATAAGGGCTCTTAAATTTTTTTAGGATCCTAAGCATGAGAGCTCAACGCAGATTGTTAGAGTACCCGATCCACATGTGGGATGTGGATCAGTAGTTATTTCATGTAGGATTCCACACACTGACACTAGATATCAAGGATATCTATTTTCTGATGGGGTTGTCACAACGTGGATACCATGCTACTTTGACTGGAGGTAGAGGCAACATAATTCCTATGAGCGAGTATGTTCACCGATATTGTGTTCCTGAGGCAAAGAGAAGAAAAGGCAAAGTTTCCATTTGTGGTGTCCAAGATTTGACCCTATGGACTATCTTGTTTACCATTGCATGCATGGCTAGGAATGTGGCTCCACACATGGCTCTCCAAAACTATTTCCTATAAGCAATAGAGTGCACGGAGCCTTGGGTTTTTAACTGGTCAAATGCGGTTCTCCACAGCATGAAGAGGCAACTGACAAAGTGCAGAAGGGGTGCTCTGAAGCAGTTTGGGTATGGGTCACTTTTGGTGTCATTATTCCTCAAGAGGGTCCCACTATTTTGACTACAAGTGGATTGGGGTTTACCGACCCCTCAGGATCCAAGGATGCTGAGGTGGTGTAACCTCATGGCTCCGCATGTAGCAGGGCCTATAATCAGGTATAATGATTCATTTTTTGACTGGTTGAGGCCCCATATGCTGATGATCGATGACTAAGGATGTGTCGGTTTGGATTTCCGAGGAGATCCAGATTTGGTCCTGCTTGAGGATGCTCAGTGGGGTGACTTAGGTAAGAAGTACACATTTTGTTCTTTTTAAATGTTTTTGCAAATTTTATTATATAAAATGTTTTTATGTTTATCCAAGGACTAATCAAAAAAATTCTTTTGATGACACAGATGTGGGGCTGTATTGACCTCCAGGAACATCTCCTATTCAGAGGCGAGGAGAAGCGGCTTCAGTGGCAAGATGGGATGATGAGGACTACGAAGCAGTGGAACAAAACTTAGAGGGGTTGACTGTGGATGTCCTGGACATTTCTATTGGGGAGATCCTGAGACGTTATCAGTGCCATACTGTGGGCGTGTCTGAGTCTCTCAGTCGACTGCTCCATAAGGTAGCTCGAGCAGTTGTATGTTATCGTGAGCGTCATTCGTGATACTATTTTGTAGAAGCTATGGGCTTCATATTTTGAGATTTTGATCTTTGGACATAAACTTTTTGTAAAACCTTTTCATCGTTATATACATCTTCCAGGGTTAGGGTTTTGGATTTTATTTACGATAAAAAGGCCTTTCGAGCCTCATTTTAAAATCATCTTCTCATGGATGCGAGTAGCCGTCACATCTCTTCTCAGAGATAAGCTACCACCATTCTAGCGATTCTTTCACTTTGTATTTTACAGTCTTTGTACATTTTCTCTCATTAATAAAAAATTGTGTATTACTGTGTATCTGTGTTTATGGTATCATCTCTGATACATTTCTGTTATAATATTGGATATCCAATATATCTCTATACATTTATTTATTATATCTCCGCTCTCATTTCATGCCGAAAATAATCTGGATCAAATGTGCATGCATGCAATCTATTTATGAATTGTTCATGTAACTATGTGATCTATTCATGATCGGTTTGTGTAACTGAGTGATAGATGTTATATATGCGGGCATACCCATAGAGGTGTGAGTGAAATGTGTTAAGAGTGTGAGAGCAAGCTGTGTAGAGAGCAGAGTGTGTGTGAGGAGAGGATGATTGTATGCCTAGGAAGGCTATTGTAATTCTCCCTTGAATAATAAGTATATCGATTATCATTGCCCATGTTTTTTTTCCATATTGGGTTTCCACATAAATCACTATGTCAATTGTGGAATTGTTGTGCTTGGTTTAATATGTGTTTGATCCTTCTTGTTTATGCTCTGTTTTATGCTATGATTTTCCTCCACTGCCTAACAAGTGGTATCAGAGCTTAGAGTTGAAGGAGCAGAGAGTGAAGGAGAATAGAATCTGGTTGTTGGATTGAAGAGCAAGTTAACTGAGCCCAGCCGAGTGAAGTGGATCAACCTAGGATGAGTTTTATTACACTGTCGTAGGTTGTCCCTGTGACAACGTGCGACAGTCGCAGGCACACTTAAAAAATTAGAAATTTTTTGACAACAACGCGGGCACAGAGTAGTACACATTGCGACATCGTCGCAGGATCAGAGTAGTACACAGTGTGACATTATCACAGGCTATAGTTTGACAAGGTGCGACAATTTGCAAAGTGTAGCAAGAAAATTGTCGCAGGCTATCCTTTAACAAGGTGCAACGAATTCTAATAGTCACAGGTGATCCCCATCGAAAGGTGCGACGATCCAGAAAATTAAAGGAAAGATTTGCATGGTTTGAGAAGTCAAGATATGAAGTATTGTTTAAAAGGTGAATACTTTATGAGTGGATGACATTTTATTAAGTGGAGGTGACTTTTAATAAAGGTAGGATATAATATAAAAAGGTGAAGTGGATCTTTTTTAGAATATAAAAAGGTGAGGTGGATCCTTTCGTAAAAGGTAAAAGGTGGACCTTTTATGTTTTGAAAAAAAGGGTTTTTCAATATATATTTTGTGAAACCTTTTTTCAATTTCAATCTTGTTTTTGTAAGAGCCTGGTTTATTAGAAGTTGTGATTTTCATTTTGGGCGGTGTGTGCTAATGGAGAAAGTGCAAAGTTCCAAGTTTGAGGTGGAAAAGTTCAGTGGTAAGAATAGCTTTGCGCTACGGAAGCTCAAGATGCGAGATCTTCTTGTGCAACAAGGATTGCAAAAGGCCTTGGATGAAAAGTCAAAGAAACCGACAAGCATGACAAATGAGGACTGGGAGGATATGGATGCAAGAGTCCTCAGTACCATTAGTTTGTGTTTGGTAGATTAAGTGTTGTTTAACATCACTGAAGAGGTGACAATAGTAGGTTTGTGGATCAAACTAGAGAGTCTATATATGATAAAGAACTTGTCAAACAAAAACTTCTTGAAGAGGAAGTTGTACAACTTGTGGATGAAAGAAGGTATGAAAATTGTTGATCACTTGAATGTTTTCAACACTCTTCTTTGTCAATTATCTACTATGGACATAACATATGAATATGAGGACAAGGAAGTTACGCTACTGTGTTCATTTCTTGAGTCTTGGGATCATCTGGTCACAACTATGTGTTTTAGCACAACAGATGCCATTGATTATGACACTGTTGTGCAAGCTGGAGGATTTTGAGGGATTCCGTGTTGTGGTAGAAGGTGGGTGCATGATGCCATGCATGAAAAGGGTTCCACGGTTGAATGTAATGTTGGGCAACTAAAACTTGACAGATGACTTCTATGTGGTGGATTTGGCAGACACTAATGCATTTTTAGGAGTTCAGTGGCTTAGTACTTTGGGAACGATCTCACAGAACTATCAGGCCATGGAGATGGGCTTCAATGCACCGGACAGTAAGAGAGTAGTTCTGAGAGGCATGTCTAATGGTTCCCTTTGTTGTCTGAGGAGATGAGGAAAAGATCCAGTAAATAAACCTCAACAACAGAAGCAATGGTGGTCAGAGGTCGATCTAGAGAAAGAGGGAAAACTCAGAGGGTTACATCAAGGTCTATGTCAAAGGGCAAGAAGAGTAAGCATAAATGTTGGTTCTGTGGAAAATCTGGGCATCTCAATCATGATTGTTGGGAAAGAAAGAATGCATCCAAGGAGGACTCCACAAAAGAAGAAAAGGAAGCTAATGTAGATGAAACAAGTTTAGGTTCCAGTTTAGGTATGGTTGATGAGGTATTGTCTACTTGTGATGTTTTACATAAATATCAACATTGGTTCTTAGATTCTGGTGCATCCATCCACATGTGTCTTTATAGAAATTGGTTCTCAACTTACCAATCTATTGATGATGGTGTCGTTTTTATGGGAAATGATTTTTCTTGTAAAATTGTTGGATTTGGTAGCGTCCAGATTAAACTGCATGATGGTTTTGTAAGAACATTAACAGATGTAAGGCATATTCCCGAACTAAAGAAGAATTTGATATCTTTGGGAGTTCTAGATTATGTTGGTTACAAGTGTACAAATCAAGGTGGAGTACTGAAGGTGTCCAAAGGCATCTTAGTAGTCATGAAGGAAAATAGGATCGAGAACCTTTATCAGCTTGAGGGAAGGACAAAAGTAAATCAAGAGTGGTAACATCTGAATATGCAAGTGACTATATTCGTTTATGGAATCAACGTTTGGGTCATATGAGCGAGAAAGGGCTAAAGGTATTGGTTGATTGTAAGTCACTTCCAAGTTTGAAGTTTCTGAATTTGAATTTATGCAAGTATTGTGTTTTCGGAAAACAATGTAGAAAAAAGTTTAAAACAGGAAGGCATATAAGCAATTGTATCCTTGATTACATTCATTCAGATGTTTGGGGACCATCCCCTACATTTTCTTTTGGAGGATCATCACATTTTATGACATTTATAGATGATTACTCTAGGAAGGTTTGGGTTTATTTACTTAAAAGAAAAACTGATGTATTTAATACTTTTAAGAAATTCATAGCTTTGGTTGAAAAGAGCACTGATAGGTCAATCAAGTGTTTAAGGACAGATAACGGAGTCGAATTCACATATGTGGAATTTGAAAACTATTGCAAGGAAGTTGGGATTGAAAGCCATAAAACCATGGTTTATACTCCTCAGTTGAATTGTAACATATCCACTACCTAAATAATAAAAATTTTCGTTCTTTCTCAAGGAACAGAATCCCTGAAGTCCTACGGGGTCTAGTGCGGGCTAGTTCTTCCCTATTCACCTCCCTGTGATCATGGGTTAGGATCACAGGCAACACAAACCAGGCGCCTTTCACAACTCGTGACCTCACGAGTCGTGAATCAAGGGCCCTCCAGTCTTCTTCACAAATCGTCGATACCCGAGATCACGAAATGGGTATAGCTTCCTTCTGTCAGCATTCACTACGTATGATAGTCGGCTAGGCTAAACCCTATCTCCTCTCGCTACTCGTGACTTTGTAAGCCCAAGTGTTGAGCTTTCATGCCCTTCTCCCGTGAATCCCCAAGACACGAGGAGTCAACGGAGCATTGACTCCCATCTCTAGGCGGGGCGGGTCCACCCGTCAATCACGCGGGCCCCATATTGAAGTGTTTCCATGTGTTCTCTCATGCTTGGCTCTCGACACTTCTCTACTCGCGACTTGGAGCACCCAATCTTTGGGTTCTTACCTTACGAACCTCCGAGGTAGCGAGATCCCTGGATCTCTGCCACCTGTCCTCCTCGGGTGGACGATCCTGATCCTCTCGAGGCTTCACCAATCGCGACTTAGAGAATCCAAACTTTGGGCTCTTACCTCACGAACTTCCGAGGTAGCGAGATCCTTAGATCTCTACCACCTGTCTTCCTCGAATGGATGGCTCTGATCCTCTCGTGGCTTCGCCACTCGCGACTTGGAGCGTCCAAACTTTGGGCTCTTACCTTGCGAACCTCTGAGGTAGCGAGATCCTTAGATCTCTGCCACCTGTCCTCCTCAGATGGACGGTCCTAATCCTCTCGTGGCTTCTCCACTTGTGACTTAGAGCATCCAAACTTTGGGCTCTTACCTCGCGAACTTCCGAGGTAGCGAGATCCTTAGATCTCTACCACCTATCCTCCTCGAATGGATGGCTCTGATCCTCTCGTGGCTTCGCCACTCGCGACTTAGAGCATCCAAACTTTGGGCTCTTACCTCGTGAACCTCCGAGGTAGTGAGATCCTTATATCTCTGCCACCTGTCCTCCTCGAGTGGACGAACCTGATCCGTTTGGCCCCCATTCACGATTCTTAACCCTCGTCTATCTCCCTAAGGATCTAACGAATGTCGGGATTCTTAGTTCAGATTTGACGATTCAGATCGGACCCGATGCCGCACCCTTTTCTACTGCTCTTTGGACGTGGAAAAATCAATGGTCCAAAGGTTCTCATGGATCCTGGGGGTCTACGATTCATATTTCCTCGCTATCCTCGAAGATAGAGGGAAAAGGGGTTAAGGCAATTAACACCCTTGTTCGTTCCTTCGACTTAATGGTCGTGAATGACCGCAGGTTCCCCGACCGGATCTCATCCATCAATCAATACTTATTCTTACGCCACCACTTCGGGATTTCGAAGAGGGTCATTCCTCTTCATATAGGGTTGCTAAGGCTTGCACATCCAAGTCCTTTTTCCCGGTTCTTGGTAAGCCTTTCCAAGACGAAAATATTTGTGAAGAGATCAAACCCAGGGCATTCCTGGATATAGGTAAGGGGAAACGAATTCCCGATAATAGACTGGATACCTGACTTAGTTCAACCGGGGCATGATTAGATTTATTTTTATTGACGTAAGTTGTGCATGACTTCCTCTCTTACAAGCATATGTCCATTAATTATCATCAAACATTCACAGTCATTCTCACACTAAAATTGTTCACAATGTCATAGTGCTGTGAGTATATATACATATACATACATACATACATACATACATACATACATACATATATATATATATATATATATATATATATATATATATCAGTGTATGAATTTCAAGATGCAATACATAAAAATACTTATCAGAAATAACACCAGAAGTGGGTGCAACTACTGAGAGGGGTGCTCGTTTCCACCCAACCGTAGGCTCAACGACTCCCAATGGATTTACCACTAGCCACCCCCGAGCTGAGACCACGATGCTTTGAGACTGCGTCTCTCTGTCTGCCAGTGACCAGGAGCGAAGGTTGCAATCCTTCCTCTCTGTTCTCACTCACTCTGTGTAAAATCCAGAGTTCCCCTCGCGTCTGCCCCCATTCCATCGCTTCTGCCATACGCCTTATCCTCTCGCAAGGTTGTGTGCAACACGATTACCCTCACGCTGATCAGGCCTGATGGCTCTATGGATGGGTGGTTCACCATCCCATCCCTCATCAAGCCGCCCGCCTACCAGCCTGCGAGACATTAAATTTGGGGGCCAACGAGCCGCTTTTGGTTCTCCGGGCCAGTGGAGTCCAAATATGGTATTCATTCAGGGTGGAAGTTAATGCCACCTTTTTAGGAGCCTTCCACTTCCATCATGGTCTCTTTTCTGCACATCCCCTCTCAGTAGTCCTGTAATAAATTCAAAATATTATTCACATTCATTGACCTCTTCCTGCAGGTCCATTTACATCACATATTCATACTTATGAGTTTGCCATAGTCCTTGGCCAGTCCAGTTATATTTACAATCTGGGGGAACCAGGGTGTCACAATTCCCTCCCCCTAAAAGGAACATTGTCCTCGATGTTCTTAGCCACTAACATGAATTACATGTACAGAAGTAAACAAAATCGGATATGCCTGTCTCATGGCATCCTCCATTTCCCATGTAGCCTCATTTGGGCCAAAATGTTTCCACTGCACCTTGACCTGTGCAATGGTCCTGTTTCAGAGTCGAGTTTCCCTTCTGTCCAATATGCATTGGGGTTCTGGCAGGAATTATCCCTCCGGTTCCACCTGGATCACAGACCAATCAATTATATGATTAGCATCATGTACATATTTCTTTAATAATGAAATATGGAAGACATTATGTGATTTTACTGTGGGAGGAAGTGCTAGCCGATAGGCTACAGGTCCCACTCTATTTAGAACCTCAAAGGGTCCACAATATCGCGGTGCCAATTTGGCACAAGCTCCCATTTTCAGGGAGCTCCTTCTGGGCTTAATTATGAGATATACATGGTCTCCTGTTTTGAACTCTCTTGGAGTTCTCTTTTGATCAACGTAGCTTTTCTGTCAGCTCTGAGCGGCCTTCAGATTTTGTTTTATCTGAGTCACTTGTTGTTCCCTTTCTTTCAAAATGTCGGGTCCAAAAGAAATCCTATTTACAGGATTTCCCTAGCTGACTGGAGTATTACACTGTCTACCATAGAGGACCTCAAATGGACTCATCTTTAAGGATGCTTGATAGCCGTTGTTGTAGGCAAATTCTACCAATGGCAGGTAGTCTTCCCATTTCCTGGGTTGATGCATTACATGCATCCTTAACATATCTTCTAGTATATGATTCACTCTTTCTGTCTGTCCATCGGTTTGAGGGTGATAGGCGGTGCTAAACAACAACTTGGTCTCTAAACCCGCCATCAATGATTTCCAGAAGTTGGAAGTGAACTTTGTGTCTCTGTCAGATATTATCTCCCTCGGCATACCGTGTAGTCGGAACACCTCTTTCATGAATACCTGTGCAATATCTATCGCTTTGCAAGTCGATTTGACAGGAATGAAATGAGCGGACTTGCTCAGTTTATCCACCACTACCATAATGGCGTCATTTTGTTTGGTTCAAGTTGGTAATCCAGTGATAAAATCCATGGAGATGGTTTCCCATTTCCATTCTGGGATGGGTAAAGGGTGTAATAGTCTTGCTGGGTGTCAATGTTCTGCTTTAACTTGTTGGAATTCTATGCACTGGGCCAAATATTTGGCTACATCCTTCTTCAATCCCGACCAGTAAAATTGTTTTCGGGTGGCAGTAATCATTTTCTGGTATCCTGGGTGACCAGTGTAGGGTCTTTTATGTAGTTCATCCATGATGAACCTTTTCAACTCGTCACAATTGGGAATGTACAGTCTATCTCTGGAGGTGAGTAGACCTCCTTCGGTCGTCTGATAGCCTTCGTATTTTTCTCCAGCGGGTTCTTGTTGTAGGTACAGGGTCACATTTTAGACGGAGGGATCTGTTTCTTGTGCCTCTTTGACTATGTTCTTGACATTCGTTTCGCAGGTACTCACTGCTGCCAAGTGAATTGTTCTCATGCTTCTGCTAAGGGCATCGACCACCCTATTCTCCTTCCCTTTAATGTGTTTGATTTCAAAGTCAAATTCGCTAAGGAGGGCCATCCACCTATCTTGTCTAGCGTTGAGCTTGGGTTGATCAAATAGATACCGTAATCCACAGTGGTCTGTCATAAGCACAAATTTCCTTCCCAGGAGGTAATGCCTCCACATTTTTAAGGCATGCACTATGACAGCCAATTCTAGATCATGAGTCACATAGTTGACCTCATGTTCATTTAGTTTTCGAGATTCATAGCAGATCACCTTTCCTTCCTGCATAAGGACTCCTCTGAGCCCTTCTTTACAGGCATATGTGCACACAAGAAAGTCAGCTTCTGGGTCAGCGATTTTCAACACAGGTGCATGGGTTAGTAGATGTTTCAAGGTTTGAAATCTTTCTTCACATTGCTGTGTCCACATAAATGTTGTTCCCTTCTTCTGGAGGGCAGTGATTGGACAACCAATCTTGGAGAAATCTTTTATAAATCTTCTATAGTATCCCACCAATCCCATACAGGATCTGATGTCTGAGACATCCTTTGGGGTAGGCCATTCCATGATAGACCTGATCTTGTCTGGATCTACTGCTACTCCTTCCTTGGATAGAACATGTCCCAAGTAGTGTATTTGCTTCTGGAAGAAGTCACACTTGCTGAATTTAGCATAGAGCTGATGCTCTCTTAGCACTTGCAGCACAAGTCTAAGATGCTCTTCATGTTCTTCTATATTCTTAGAGTAGATTAAGATATCATCAATAAAAACTAGTACAAATTTATCTAGAAATTTACTGAGTACATTGTTCATTAAGCACATGAAAGTAGCAAGGGCGTTGGTTAACCCAAATGGCACTACCACAAACTCATAATGACCATACCGTTTCCGGAAAGCGGTCTTATGGATGTCTTCACCCTTGATTTGGATTTGATGGTATCCTGACCTCAAGTCAATCTTTGAGAAACAAGACGCACCTCCCAACTGATTGAATAGATCATCGATCATGGGCAAGGGGTATTTGTTCTTTATGGTTACTTTATTAAGTTGTCTGTAATCTATACACAGTCGAAGGGTGCCATCCTTCTTTTTCACAAACAGGACCGGTGCTCCCCAGGGGGACACGCTGGGTCGAATATAATCCTTATCCATCATTTCTTTCAATTGCAATTTGAGTTCAATTAACTCAGGCATGCTCATCCGGTAGGGTGTTCTAGACACCAGCACCGCTCCTGGTGCAAGTTCTATTGAGAAATCAATGTCTCTTCTTGGAGGTAGACCTGGTATTTCCTCTGGAATCACATCTCGATATTCTCTCAGGATAGGGTGATCTTCAGGGCTTGGATCTACACCTTCGGTTGTTTTCAACACCTGTACTGCATATAGGGGACATCCCTTTCAGCAATACTTCGTCAATTGTAATGCTGATATTTGTCTCACCGAGACCGGTTTTCAGATCCCTTGAAGGGTTGTCCTTTTTCCTTCTTCGCTCACACATTCTAAGGTCTTATAGTAACAATCTAGTTTGGCTTTATGGGTGGCCAGCCAGTTCATACCAATCAACAGATCGTATGATCCTAGGGGTAATACATTAAGGGTCGCTTGGGTGGGGAATTCACCCAACATTAATTGGCAGGCTGGTATGGCCTCTACCACCTTTCTTTTGGTGCCAGTGGCTAACTGTACCAACCATGGTTTAGTCTACTTTTGTGGCTGTAACTTACACTTATCAATAGTTTTAGGGGCTATATAACTCAAATTTGAACCAGGGTCAATCAAAACAGATACCAGATGGTTGAAGATCATACCTTCTATTTCTACCATTGAAGCTTGGTGGTCAGCTTGGTTATTATCCAAGGCTACATAGATCTGTGGCACACTCCTTGCCACATCATTGACCGTGGTAGCTGCCTGCATGTTATAAATTTTCCGACTGTTCTGTTGTTGGAGTGGACAGCCTCTCCAGAGATGATCTCCTCTGCAATCCCAACATTCCAAAGGTTTTCTCTTTGGGTTATCCATCTTTACTAGTATAGGTCCAGAAGTTTTATTTCGGTCTGTCGAGGGAAAGTTCTGCTGGAGTACACTCCGGGTTGGAAAGTTCATTCTGTGGTTCTTCTTGTAGTTTTTAAATCCCGAGGATTTTCTCCCTTTCTTCTGAAATTTCGAGCCACTCTTCGGTTTCTAGTCTCCACGAGACTCTGCCCGATGTCCATATTGTTCATGACAATATGTTGCCTTTCTTATAGTGTCTTCTAGGGTCTTTGGCTCGTCAAATTCAATTCGATTCCGGTATTCCTTGGGTATCCCACTGATGAAGCGTTGGGCCTTTGCCTTCTCTGCTTTGATGTAGGGTACATATCTCAGTAAGTCAAGGATTTTGTTGACATACTCCTCCATAGTAAGTTGTCCCAGTTTGAGTTCATAAAACTCTTTGGACTTCTCGTCAAAATACCTTTCCGACAAATACTTCTTCCGGAAGTACTTATCGAACCATTTCCAAGACAGGTCCTCCTCGCGGACCCCTTTCATATTCTTAAGGTCTTCCCACCAAATGGAAGCCTTTCCGTTTAGATTGAAAGTGGCTACTTGGACCTTCAGGTTCTCTGAGAAATCATGGACTCTGAAATATTTCTTTAGTCCAAGTAGCCAAGCCTCAGCTTCCTCTCCCTTCTTTATCTCGCCATCGAAGGAGGGAGGTTTGGCCTTTTTGAATTCCTCAAATTTATGACTCTTAGAAGTCTTTTGTTTCTTCTGTTTCTTTTGAGAATAGGAACTGGTCCTGCGGCTGGAAGATCCTTCTGAATCGCCAACTTCCTTCTCAGTGGAATCATCTGGTACTGGTCCTTTACCTCTGGGGTGGACCTTTCTTGACGTGCTTCTCTCAGTATGACCACTGATACGACCATGATTCTGCATCTCAGGTTCATGCTGCATTTGTCGCTATAGGTCGGATAAGCTCTACAGTAAAACTGCATTGCTCTCGATTTGCTTTTCTTGTTCTTTCATCATTCTTTCATTATCGGCCTTGTAGCTTTGCAATTCGACCATGATACTCCTCATAGTCTCAGCTAGGTCTGAAGGGGTTTCTATTTCTCTTCTTTCATCAGACTCCTCGTCTCTGTTGTGAGAGCCTTCTCCCACCTCTTGGTGAGTCACCATATGCTGCGTTTGTAGCTTCCTGTGGTTGATCGTCCGCTGGAGTGAACAGAAAAACGCTGGCTATTAGTCCAGAGTTAAATTCATTTTATAATGTGCGCATAGTGTCATAACTCTTTCTCATGCATACACAGTCAGGTTTTCATATTCCGAGTTTTTAATTCCTGGACCAGATAGTTAAGTCAGGGGGTTACTTCTCATAGGAGTGTTTCGAACGAGGTTTATGCGCGAATGGTGCATGAGCCCAATCAGGCCGAGTGTTGTAACCATGCTCTGATACCACTTTGTAACATATCCACTACCTAAATAATAAAAATTTTCATTCTTCCTCAAGGAATAGAATACCCGAAGTCCTACAGGGTCTAGTGCGGGCTAGTTCTTCCCTGTTCACCTCCCTGTGATCGTGCGTTAGGATCACAGGCAACACAAACTAGGCGCCTTTCACAACTCGCGACCTCGCGAGTCGTGAATCAAGGGCCCTCCAGTCTTCTTCAAAATTCGCCGATACCCGAGATCACGAAATGGGTATAGCTTCCTTCTGTCAGCGTTCACTACGTATGACCACCGGCTAGGCTAAACCCTAGCTCCTCTCGCTACTCGTGACTTTGTAAGCCTAAGTGCTGAGCTTTCATGCCCTTCTCCCACAAATCCCTGAGACACGAGGAGTCAACGGAGCATTGACTCCCATCTCTAGGCGGGGCGGGTCCACCCATCAATCACGCAGGCCCCATCTTGAAGTGTTGCCATGTGTTCTCTCGTGCTTGGCTCTCGGCACTTTGCTACTCGCAACTTGGATCACCCAATCTTTGGGTTCTTACCTTGCAAACCTCCGAGGTAGCGAGATCCTTGGATCTCTGCCACCTGTCCTCCTCGGGTGGATGGTCCTAATCCTCTCGTGGCTTCGCCACTCGCGACTTAGACCATCCAAACTTTGGGCTCTTACCTCGCGAACTTCCGAGGTAGAGAGATCCTTAGATCTCTGCCACCTGTCCTCCTCGGATGGATGGCTCTGATCCTCTCGTGGCTTCGCCACTCACGACTTGGAGCGTCCAAACTTTGGGCTCTTACCTCGTGAACCTCCGAGGTAGCGAGATCCTTGGATCTTTGCCACTTGTCCTCCTCGGATGGATGGTCTTGATCCTCTCGTGGCTTCGCCACTCGCAACTTAGAGCATCCAAACTTTGGGCTCTTACCTCGCGAACTTCCGAGGTAGTGAGATCCTTAGATCTCTGCCACCTGTCCTCCTCGAATGGATGGCTCTGATCCTCTCGTGGCTTCACCACTCGCGACTTAGAGCATCCAAACTTTGGGCTCTTACCTCACGAACCTCCGAGGTAGCGAGATCCTTAGATCTCTGCCACCTGTCCTCCTCGGATGGATGTCTCTGATCCTCTCATGGCTTCACCACTTGCGACTTAGAGCATCCAAACTTTGGACTCTTACCTCGCGAACCTTCGAGGTAGCGAGATCCTTAGATCTCTGCCACCTTTCCTCCTCGGGTGGACGGCCCTGATCCATTTTGCCCCCATTCACGAGGCTTAACCCTCGTTTATCTCCCTAAGGATCTAATGACTGTCGGGATTCCTAGTTGAGATTTGACGATTCAGATCGAACTCGATGCCGCGCCCTTTTCTACTGCTCTTTGGACGTGAAAAAATCAATGGTCCAAAGTTTCTCATGGAGCTCGGGGGTCTACGTTTCAGATTTCCTCACTATCCTCGAAGATAGAGGGAAAAAGGGGTTAAGGCAATTAACGCCCTCGTTCATTCCTTCGACTTAACGGTCGTGAATGACTGCAGGTTCCCCGACCGGATCTCATCCGTCGATCAATACTTATTCTTACGCTGCCACTTCGGGATTTTGAAGAGGGTCATTCCTCTTCATACAGGGTTGCTAAGGCTTGCACATCCAAGTCCTTTTTCCCGGTTCTTAGTAAGCCTTTCCAAGACGGAAATCTCTGTGAAGAGATCAAACCCAGGGCATTCCTGGATACAGGTAAGGGGAAACAAATTCCCAAGAACAGACTGGATACCTGACTTAGTTCAACCGGGGCATGATTAGATTTATTTTTATCGACGTAAGTCGTGCATGACTTCCTCTATTACAAGCATACATCCATTAATTATCATCAAACATTCATAGTCATTCTCACACTAAAATCGTTCACAATCTCACAGTGCTGTGAGTATATATATATATATATATATATATATATATATATATATATATCAGTGTATGAATTTCAAGATGCAATACATAAAAATACTTATCAGAAATAACACCAAAAGTGGGTGCAACTACTGAGAGGGGTGCTCGTTTCCACCCAACCGTAGGCTCAACGACTCCCAATGGATTTACCACTAGCCACCCTCGAGCTAAGACCACGATGCTCTGAGACTATGTCTCTCTGTCTGCCAGTGACCAGGAGCGAAGGTTGCAATCCTTCCTCTCTGCTATCACTCACTCTGCGTAAAATCCAGAGTTCCCCTCGCGTCTGCCCCCATTCCATCGCTTCTGCCATATGCCTTATCCTCTCGTGAGGTTCCGTGCGGCACGATTACCCTCGCGCTGATCAGGTCTGACGACTCTACGGATGGGCGGTTCACCATCCCATCCCTCATCAAGCCGCTTGCCTACCAGCCTGCGAGACATTAAATTTGGGGGCCAGTGAGCCTCTTTTGGTTCTCCGGGCTAGTGGAATCCAAATACGGTATTCATTCAGGGTGGAAGTTAACGCCACATTTTCAGGAGCCTTCCACCACCATCGTGGTCTCTTTTCTGCACATCCCCTCTCAGCAGTCCTGTAATAAATTCAAAATATTATTCACATTCATTGACCTCTTCCTGCAGGTCCATTTACATCACATATTCATACTTATGAGTTTTCCATAGTCCTTGGCCAGTCCAGTTATATTTACAATCTGGGGGAAACAGGGTGTCACAAGAATGGTGTTGCTGAATGCATGAATAAAACTCTTCTAAAGAGAGAAAGGAGCATGCTCAGTGATTCCAAGATGCAACATGAATTGTGGGAAGAATCAGTTCTTACAACATGCTATATGATAAATCGGTCACCATCAACTGCAATAAACTCTAATATTCCATAAGAGGCGTGGACAGGTCATTTGTGTGATTTTTCAAATCTGAGAATATTTGGTTGTGATGCTTATGCTCTTATTTCTAAATATCAACGTTCTAAGTTAGATCCTAGATCAAATAAATATATTTTTTGTTGGTTATGGTGATGGAGTTAAGGGGTACAAAATGTGGGATCCTACTGCTCACAAAATCATCATTAGCCAAGATGTAGTATTTGATGAATCCTCACTCTTAAAATCATAACTGGTAGATGTTGAAGTGAGACCAGAACAGGTACCGCAAGTTCAAAAAATTTAGTTGGAAACTCAACCATCTTCATGAAGGGAGGAGCATGAAGAAGTTCTAGAAGAAGAAGATGAAGATGCAGAAAATATCAAGGAAACAGAGGATCTGCCTCAACCATCTCTAAGGAGATCTTCACGGGTCAGGAATCCTCCTATAAGGTATGACTATTATGTTTCATCTATGGCTTTGGTTTCTATTGATGGAGAACCTAGTTGTTTTCAGGAAGCAATTAAGGTATCTGAAAGCACTCAATGGAAGAAAGCTATGAAATAAAAAATGGATGCCTTAGAGAGGAATAAAACCTGGGACATGGTAGAACTTCCAAAGGAAATGAAGGTTGTCGGCTGCAAGTGGGTCTACAAACTGAAAAAGGGTGTTGATGATAAAGTTGAGAGGTATAAAGAAAGACTGGTAACAAAAGAGTATTCTCAAAATGAAGGTATTGATTTTCATGAGATATTTTCACCAGTTGTGATGCTTGTTTCAGTTAGTGTTGTGTTAACACTAGTTGCTTTACTTGATCTTGAGTTAGAGTAGCTAGATGTTAAAACAACGTTTCTACATGGAAATTTAGATGAAGATATATATATGGAACAACCAAAAGGGTTTGTTTAGGATCACCATAAGAGGTTTGTTTGCAAACTCAAGAATTCATTGTATGGCTTGAGACAGTCTCCCACGAAATGGTACAAGAAGTTTGACTCCTTCATTCTGAGCCTAAATTTTACAAGAAGTGAATATGATCATTGTGTTTACTTTAAAAAGTTGGAAAACACCATGTTCATGATTTTGGTGTTATATGTTGATGATATGCTTGTGGCAAAGAAAAGCATGGTCAAAATCAACAGGTTAAAGGCTCAGTTGGCTAGGGCATTTGATATGAAGGATCTAGGAGCAACAAAACAAATCTTAGGCATGGAGATACATAGAGACATAAAAAATGGTAAGCTGTGGTTATCATAATAGAAGTATGTGGAGAAAATACTTATGAGATTCGGTATGAATAATGTGAAACCCGTACAGATCCCTTTGACTTCCCATTTCAAGATTTCTTCAGGTTTATGTCCTAGTAATAGCGAAGAAAATGATTACATGTCTCGTGTACCATATGTTAATGCAGTGGGGAGTTTGATGTATGCGATGGTGAGTACTAGACTAGATATTTCACATGCAGTTGGTGTTGTGAGTTGATACATGGAAAATCCAGGAAAATAGCATTGGGAAGTAGTGAAATGGGTGCTTTGATATCTTCGAGGCACAAGCAGTTATTCTATCACCTATGATGGTTCTAGAGATTTAGTTTGCGATTATGTAGATTTAGATTTTGCAAGTGACTTGCACAAAAGGAGATCCACTTCAGGATATGTCTGTAATCTTGCAGGAGGACCTGTTATTTGGATGTCAAAGTTTCAAAACGTAGTCGCTTTATCCACTACGGAGGCAGAGTATATGGCTGCTTCACATGCATGCAAGGAGGTAATTTGGTTATAGGGTATATTGGGTGAATTTGGAAGGATGCGCGACAAGGTGAAACTATTTTGCGATAGTCAAAGTGCTATTCATTTTGCTAGAAATCCAGCTTATCACCATGGATGATTTTAGGGGCTAAATTTCGCTCATGTGCTAATTTTCCATGGTTTTTCCCAAAAAATGATTCGCTATTCTAAAAACGATTCACCCAAATTCTATATGATAAAATTATTTTACCTTAAAATCGCCAAAATTTTATACAAACTATATAAAATCCTTAGAAATTTGAATACTTTTACAAAAATATCTCCAAGCATTTATAGTTGGCATATAAAGGATTAATAAGATTCGCCAAGGTTTCTACATTTTAAAATAAATTTCCATCCTTAAAATCATCCTTGCTTATCACAGTAAGACGAAACATATTCCTGTTAAGTACCATTTTGTAAGACAGGTTGTTGATGAAGGTGGAGCGTGTTTGGAAAAGGTCCATACAAAAGTGAATTCTGCAGACATGTTTATGAAACCGGTTTTTGTTAGAGAAGCTACGATGGTGTTTGGTTTTTCTTGGCTTGCAGAAAAGGTGATGAATTAATTAAGGGCATGATATATCATGGAAATTGTTGTCAAGGTGGAGATTGTTGGAAACATGCCAACGAATTTCCTCATGCGGTCACATGCACATGCATGCAGCTATGTTAGTGAGCATGCATGAAATCTATTTATGAATTGTTTGTGTAACTATGTGATCTATTCATGACCAATTTGTGTAACTGAGTGATAGATGTTATATATGGGAGCATACCCATAGAGGTGTGAGTGCAATGTGTGAAGAGTGTGAGAGCAAGCTAGAGTGTGTGTGAGGAGAGGATGATTGTATGCCTATGAAGGCTATTGTAATTCTCCCTTGAATAATAAGTATACCGATTATCATTGCCCATGTTTTTTTCCCGTATTGGATTTCCACATAAATTACTATGTCAATTGTGACTGCCTAACAAAAAGGACTATGACGCTTGATTACCCCTCATCGCACTCATATCTTGAAATAGTTAATTAAGTTTACCTTCTATAAATTTGTTCGGGGAATTCTCGTTTTCTTTTCCATTGGTGATTGGTTTTGGCCAAAAGTTTAGTAGAAAATTATTTGCATTAAACATCTTTCAATATTTTAGACGGCCATACAGGCAGGGTGATGTGAATTGACAACATATAAGAAAAATGTTCTGTAACTTACATTACAAAAGTAAAAATAGATTGGGTACTCTACGGAGGAAAGTGGACACAATCTTCAAAACTAAACCAACCATAACAAGAACCACAACGCTAATCTGTGACGTAAACGATCTCATCAACCATAATTTCCGTTCAACAGAATAACGGATACAGCAATCTTGATACTGCGGATAGAGGACTGAAACTCTGAAGGAAGTTAATTAGCAAAAAGCCCATTTCTGCAGTCGCTTCGTTTACAGGAAACAACAAATATGCATCGCGTATTCTGCGGTGAAGTAGAAATCAAGGTGCCAGCAAGCACAGTATGGCAAGTTTTTACAAGGGACTGCATCGATCTTTTTCCCAAGTTGTTGCCAAACATTTGCGCTGATATCCAAATCTTGGAGGGTGATGGTGGCGTTGGCACTGTACTGTTGTTTAAATTCGCTGCAGGTAATAAAATATTTGATTAGTTATCATCGTTCATGTCTTAGATTTAATGAGAAAAGTACTGATGCATGCATCTGTTACAGGCATGCAAAGAGGAATTACATATCAGAAGGAGAGAATAGTTGAAAAGGACGAAGAAAAACGCATCGTATCATTAGAAGTAGTGGAAGGAGGCCACAGGGAACTGGGATTCAGTTATTACAAAACCAGGTTTGAGATGAAGGAAAACGGAGAGGCTTCCACTGTTATCCATTGTTCTGTGGAATACGAGACTATCGAGGGGAATCCAGTTTCTATGCACACAACTGAAGCGACTCTCGTTGTCTTCAAAGCGATTGAAAGTCATATCTTGTCCAAATCTTCATGAAAATATCAGTAAGATATCGTATGGATTTATTTATTTTGAAAAGTTAAAAGGGTTATAACGAATTTGATAGCCATAAAACGGGAGACATTAATTGGTTAAGAACAAGTGTTAGCACAGCCGCTAACTCGCGGCTGGTGAACGCGGAAAGAGTTAGGGTGGATAAAAATATTCTAGTTTTAAAAAAAATCAAAACTTCAGACAGATAATGAAATTTTAATTGAGTTAGATAATGAAATTCTGAAGAATTCCAAAAGTTAATCATTTAAACGTGGCAATCATATGATGTTATAGTAGTTTCTTAATATGATTAGGTGAATGTTAAAAAGTAAATAGGTTAATGAATGCATTTATAAATGCAAAGAAGTTATCAACAATAAATCTGGCCCATTAATTTTGGAGGACGACTAAGAATATGCGAGCAACTTCAATGCATAACCATCAAATTAGAATTTAAGATTAAAATATCATTAATTGTGCCCATCTCAAAAGGTCACATGTTTCTTGTTTCTTTCTTGAGTTTCATTAATAGGTCACATGTTCAAATCCAGAAGATAAAATATACTTTAAAATGACTGAATAGCTTCATTGAACCTTAAACCCATGATGAAATTTTGTGTTGTTTTCAATCATATCAATTGATTTATTTTCTCCATTATTAATACAAATATTACAAAAAAATATAAAAATTAAAAAAACTTATATGAACTTTTTTTTAACATAAGAAGAAAACCATATATAACATACAGTTTTTATCATATAATTAATAATCTATACATGAATATATATATA
>ML781491.1:988472-999819 GCA_009831015.1 Picea engelmannii
ATATTGTTTGACACATTATTCTGACGTAAAAAAAGTTGCAACAAGACAATATTCTAAAATAAAATACAATAAAATATTTTATTCTATCTATCGGACATTAACCCTATAAAATCTATGGGAATATTAACAGAAGGTTTTATGTAAACTTTTGAAGGCCATGGCGTATTGAAAGCCGAAAAATTTGTTCCCCACAGAGATATTTCATTTTGATAACAGGTAAGTCTCCATGGATTTCAAGATGAAGAAGCTCGCTTGCAGTGCTTCTTCTGGCGAGCGGACTTGTTCTCCGACGGTCTCGTATTCCACCGTGCATTCGGCACACGTCAACGATTCTCCCCTTTCCTTCAGCTCGAATCGGGTTTTAAAATAACTGAATCCCATTTCCTTGTATCCTCCATCCAAGACCTCATTTGCAATCACACGTTTTCGATCATCCATCTCGACTACTTTTTCCCTCTGATAATTGCTCCCTCCTACATCTACACACAGAGTATAAATATAATTCGAATGGATTGTAGAATAATTTTCGAATCACGAGGGATGGAAATATTACCTGATTCAAATCTCAGCAGCAATATGGTGCCCAAGCCGCCGTCACCCTCTAAGATCTGAATACCAGAGACCATCTTAGGAACAAGTTTTGGCAAAAGATGAACTAATTCCCTGCTTAAACATTTCCACAAAGAACTTGCAGGCACCTGTAAATCTACTTCACCTCTTAATAACCTCGACATGTTGGCTCAATAATCTCATCCAACAAAGCACTGATGATGCCAGCTTATAAACTCTCACCTGCAAACTCCTCTGATGTTTTTTTTCTCATTTTCTAATATGAAGTTTATCGTTCAGATCCGTCTCTGCACGTGAGCACGGTAGAGTCCACTCTGCCCTTTCTCAACTTTCAAGGGATCATCGCTTAAACCGTCAGATTTCTTTGGTTTTCTAATCATTTACGTGGCTTCCAGTTGGATTTTTGGGATAATTTTAGACCTTTAGGGTAAATCATCTCGGGAAAACCCTAATTTTGTAAACTATCTAGATTCGCCCTTAGAAATACTTATTGTATATGATATGACGAGACACCTTTTGGAAATAAATTAAGATGTGCGTGCATCTACAGGTTCCTCCCAGGCAGAAAGCTTTTGAATTCTCAAAATTCTAGGCTTTTTTATTTGCACGAGGACAGATCTTTGAAGATCTACGTTAAATAAGTCTCGGATAAAGGGCATGGTTTTTAAAATGTATACATGATGAGGCACAACTCTCCAAGTGATCTGGCGTGCTTTGAAGTTACACGCAGTGGCATGTACCATGCTGCAGGAAGGTTTACGAGGATTGGTCGTGGAAAAGCTGCATGAATGGCGCTGGTGGACTCTTCAAATATATATATATATATATTTCTGTAAAATCGATATATAAAATTGAATTTGTGGCTCAATGGTTGATTTGGATTATGTTTGTTTGCCATTCAATCCCTTAAACTTTTTCTTTAAAGTCAGTTTTTTCCCATTAAAGTCGATATATAAAATGAATAGATTGTTCGCTGGTTAATCTGGAATATGTTTTTTCCATTCCTGGCTTAAGATCCACGGTACTTTCACATGGGCAATGTCTAGCAAAGTAAGATCGCATTTCTCATTTATAATGGTTTGTTATCTAACTTTTATTATTAAATGATTATATAAATAAAATGGTTTATAAATTTTATTCACTTGAATTCAAGTTGGATTACGTGCTTGGAAAATTTATTACATGAAATGATACAATGAATTGTCTTTGTCTTTTTTTTTTTTTTAAATAGCATTAAAAAACAATTAGTATAGAAATTTATAATAATAAGTTTAAAAAAGAAAAAATTGTTCAATTTGGATTAAAATTTAATAAATAAATGAAATGTTGAATGGGATGGTTAGAATATGTAGAACGTAATGTAAAGTATTTGCATTAAAAACACTTTATATAATTTTTTGTAAAAATAAATAAAAAGGTAAAATGTTTAAAGTGTACTAAAACTTGGTAAATAAATAAGTGAAATATTCAATGGGGAGGTTAGCATATGCTATAAACAATGTAAATAAGTGATTTGTTCAATAAGATAGCATATGATATTAACATATGCAATAAACAATGTGAAATAGTGGCATAGAAAACACCTAATCCAATAGTCGTAGATGTTATCAATAATAGAATATTGTTGTGCCCAGCAAAATAATTTTTTTCCATATATACAACTATGTCTCTAAGTTGGTATAAAAATGATACATATATATAAGTTTACAAATATAAAAAATTAGCAAACACCTAGTCCAATAGTAGTGGATGTTATCAACAATAGAATATTGTTGTGCCTAGCAAAATATTTTTTTTCCATATATACAACTATGTCCCTAAGATGGTATAAAAACTACACACACACACCCACACACACATATATATACATAAAGTTTACAAATATAAAAAGTTAGCAATAAAGTTAATTATACATCATTTTTTTTCCATATATACAACTATGTCTCTAAGATGGTATAAAAACTATATATATATGTATAAAATAAGTTTACAAATATAAAAAATTAGCAATAAAGTTAATTATACATCTTCAACACATATATAGTCCACACATTGTTTGGACATCGAGGACTTTGTCTAATTTGAAACCTTTTGTGTATAATTAATATTATTCCTCGTCTAACACTCTCCCACTTTGTAACTTCACACTTTTTAGTAGTTTACAAAATATTTTTATACATATATGCCTAACAAAAAAGATTTTGTTGAACATGTTTATCTACCAGAGAGTTATTTGTTGCACACACACACACACATTGCCCGCACAGAGATATATCCTTTGCATGTTCGCACATGCAAGATGTAATGTAATTTGAAGCCTTGTGTAGACAATTCATAACAGTCATTGTCATTTTTAAACTTTTTAAAATTGTTTTGTGTATCTTGGGTAGAGATACATCTTTGAAACACACAAATTGTCCAAACAAGGATATGTCACAACATATGCAAAGTACAACTAAGAGAATCAAAATGCTTATATGCATAGGTTTAAGTTAATAAATTATGTTAAATTGAATTTATTTCAAGTAATAATATATATTATAAAAAACAACTATACACATCTCTCATACTTAGTAAAAGGAAGTATTTATAGCTAAATATAAATAAGAAACAATGTAAAATGTATCAAAGTCCAGCAGTGGAGGAAAGAAAGAAAAGTCTATGAGAGAGAAACATTGTAAAGTCTAATGTGAATCCTTGTGCGGATAGTTATCGTCCCACACTATTCCACTTTGCAAGTTCACAGTTTTAGCAGTTTACAAAATGTTTTTATGCATATGCCTAAAAACACATGTTTTTAAATATATTTATCTACCATAGAGTTAATTGTTGGGAACAAACACATCATCCTCGCAGACATATCCTTTGCATGTCTACACATGAAAGATTTAGTGTAATTTGATGCCCTGTGCAGATAATTCATAATAATCATTGTCATATGCTCTCACATTTGGCAACTATGCATTTCCTTGTGCAAAAAAATTCATAAGATTCATTGTATCACACTCTCGCACTTGGAAACTCCCCACATACATTGGTTCCAGTGCACATATTCTCACCAACAATGTATTTTTCTTGATAACTAAGTCATTTATGCGAATTTCATTTTTAAACATTTTTACATTGTTGAATGTCGAAGAAAATATTGTAAATAAGTGAAGTGTTCACATTTTTAATAGCTTATAAAATGCTTTTAAGTGTACGACTAACTAAAAAAATATTGTTAAACATATTTATCTATGGGAGAGATGTTTGTTGCATACAAACACATCGTCTACGCAAATATATCTTCCAGACGTCGACGTAGAAAATCTCTAGTGTAATTTGAAACCTTGTGCAGATAATTCATAACAGTCATCCTCCTGCATTCTTGCACTTTTCAATCTTGCACGTGCATTGGTTCCATCACACAGATTCTCACCATCAATGTAATTTGCTTGATATCTGACCTAGCTATGCAAATTTCATTTTTAAACATTTTAAAGTCTTTGCAATGAGAACATTTTGCACAAAATTTTGTAAAAGGTAGGGAAAAAGGTAAATTGTTCAATGTCGAAGAAAAAATTGTAAACATTTGACATATATAACTTGGGAAGAGGTATATCTCCCGCAGACACATATCGTCCGCACAACCATATTCTTTGTGCATCTGCACAAAATACACAATGTACAATTAACATATTGAAAATGATTCTATGTATGTGCTTAACTTAAAAAATACTATTGAATTGAATTTATATTAACTAGCAATGTTTATTATAAAAAAACATTAAAAACATATGTCATGGAACTTAGTAGAAGGAAGTATTTAGAGCCAAATATACAGACAAATCAATGTAACATGTATCGAAATGGTGATGTCGAGGAAACAAATAAAAGTGTGTGGATGTTACGATGTGTGGGAAACAATGTAAAATGTACGCAACCTAGGTTTTGTGGAAATAAAATAGGAGTTGCATCAATGAAAAAGGTTCCTTGTTCACAATTTTGAAATTGATAATAGTATATGAAAATATGGTTTGTTGGTTATTCTTTTTCTCTTCTTCTTGGGATTACCCATGTTCAGATCTCAACAAGTTTCCAACAAAACCCTCCAAAAATATTGCCCCTTCCTCATAAACCAGAAGGAAATGTTGCACACAGGGTGCACAATGCAATCTCACCCGAGATAGATTTTATGAGTGAATAAAATGCTCAAGTGATTGCAGTGTAGGAATGGGTGGGGATTTGGGATTGTATTCTTTCTTTCTTATGAATTATCCTTGTTAGTTATTCAAGTACTTCTATGATTTGTTCATCTTTAAACCTATGCATGCATGCTGATAATTCTAGTTTAACCATTTATTCACAAGATAATAGTCAACGGAAAGTAGGAATTCACTAAAAATCACACATAACACAAAGTTTATCATGGTTCACCCCCTCTCGGGGTTACGTCCACAAATATTTGGCTCTCTACTCTTTTATTTAATCTGTTGCAAAAACTTGCATTGCACGCATTATATCTTCAATAATACAATCAAGATGAGGGTAACAATCGTCTGTGAGGAAAACTAGATCACGCCAGGCTCCACATCCTGTGACCTAACCCTAAAAAACTACCTTATTCAACTCTTCTACAATACTTATTATACTCAACAATCTGCAAAATTACAATAATCAGTTCTCTTTTCCTTTCCTCACATCAACAAAAACCCTTGTCCTAGACCTCTTAGGTCCTTATTTATACTACTCTATGGCTTATAGTCATTACAAGCTTTGTCAAAAACCATAACCTTATCATGGCTAGGCTTTCCTTCCTACGCGCCATGCTTTTTCCCTCTTGCATGTTGCTTTTCCTTCATTTTATGCATATTTTTTTCTTTCCACCTGTTGCGCGCCCTCCAACATTAGGTTTTTCTTCCAAAAAATTAGATATTTTCCAAAATAGATATTTTCTCCAACAATACATCTACGCCCCAAAATAGACCTTTTCTCCAAAAATAGGCTTCCTTCTCAAAATAGGTCTGCGCCCAACAGACCCCCAACACTGACATGTGTCTCGTCCCAAGCCACTCAGGTTGTGCGCTCTCCCTATACAACCTCTTCCAAATTGTGAAACTTTCCTTCTAATTCTTCCCCTTTGCATCTCGCTTGTGCAACTTTCTCTGTAAGCTTCTCTACCCTTTGCGCTGTGATGTGTTACCTCAGAGACTCTACGCTCTCGACATGATCCTAAGCCATCGTTGTATTTTCATCCTCCATTTCTGCAGTTATTTGTGTTTCTTTCTCCTAGAGAGGTTATAACTGGGCTTGCCTTGTCTGCTTGTTATTTTGTGCAATCTTCAATTATGTCTGTAGGGTATTCATCTCTTGTGTTCCCTTCAATCACTTTGTAATGCTCATAGCCTTTTGTTGCTGCTTCATCTCTTCAATTGCAGTGTTTATTTCCTCCTCTTGTTGGTCTAATTGTCATACCCTATCATCTTCCTCCAACGTCATCCATAGTAGCGCGGTCCTGTCAAAAAGTTATGTGACCATTTTGGCTTCTCTCTCCATCATTTCTACTTGCAAGGTTGCTTGTTGTTCCCTTTTAGTTGTAACTTCAGGAGGAGTGGTTGGTGTTAAATTTTATTTGAGTTCCTCAATATCCTTCTTATAGTATTCGATCATTTGGGCGATGATTTGAATCTATTATTCAACACTTCTCACGACTACCTACACATTGTCTGGAATTTTTGTGAAGACTTCCTTCAATTTCTGCTCTAATTTATCTGCACGTTGCTTCTCCTCCTATATCTCCAATTGGACCTTATCTACCACAATTTCTAGTGCATTCCTATCGTCTATGGTGACTTGAAATTCTATCATTTCTTCTCTAGCTCGTGATTGCACTTCTTGTGTGACACTGAATTGTAGCTTGTACAATTCCTTTTTTGGTATTTTAGCCAATACCAACTGTACCCGCTCTAGGTATTTAAGTGGAGTCTGTGCTATGGCCTCATCGACCTGCAACATATCTGTTGTTAGGTGGAAGCTCGAAATTTCTTTCTCTATGAGTTGGATTGTGTCTTCTTCATTCTGTGCGGTTATATCCCTTGGTTTTGTCGGTCGGGGGATCAGTTCTGGTCTCTTCTCTTGCATTTGGGTTGGTTGTATTTGTTCCAAAACCTACTTAATATCGGCTTCCTTATCCTTCCTCTCTAGTTCTCGGCCTCCTCATACTCCTCCACTGCGTGGGTCTACATCCTTTCTGCGATTAGATCAACATCATCCTCGGTGATTGTATATTATGGAATTTGTTTGTGGGCCTTGGCCTTCCTGCGTGACCCACCTATATGTATGATTGGCCGTTTGGGTGGCCATGTCTCTTGTAGAGTAATTGTTGATGTGGTTTCTTGTGTTGTTGTGTCCCCCCTTCCTTGTTATTCCTACGCTAGGGCGTTGTCCTTATTTACTATCTACCCATCCTTCTTTTGGGTTCTTCTCTTCTTCTTTTGTGGTGTCTTTTGACCGGGCTTCACCTGTTGTGTTTATTTCTTGGTCGTGACACTTCCCCCTGCATATGTCTTGGATGACCCTGCTTCCACTTCTTTCCCTTTTGGCATGTCCTTGGTGATCCTGTGAGTCTTTCATTGGCCATTCAAATTCCTCTACGTTGATGTAGAATCAAAGTTGTAGCCATTCTTTATATGGATCCTTGCACGCTTAGATCCATATGTTGTGTTACATAACTTTAAAGTTGGCTATTCCCTGGTACTACACGACCACTTCCAGAGTTATTATCCATGTGTTGGATATTCTCTCTTGTATGTCGTTGAGATACCGAGCAAAAGTGATGCCATTACCACTCCTTCACATGGAATCAAAAGTGATTCCCAATTACGTGTACCTTGCTACGCGACATCATCCTACTCTCTCGCAGAAATATGAGTAGGGATGCTCTTTCCATATAATTAGCACTATCAATATAATGAGCCAAGAGCAATGGAACTTAGTTCCCAAGTCTTGTGCATCCTTCTAATCGTCTAGGAATATATTTCATAAGTATGGGGCCCAACTGAGCATGGTTTCATTTGTGCACTGTGCTGCCGATGCGACCACTTATGCGAGGACCTCCTCCTTGCGATAGTTTCTAAGGAGTTTGCATGCAATTAGTTTCATTTTCATCCAGGTGGCTATGTCACTGATCCTTTTTATAATAATGTCACGCGAGCCCCTTTCTATCCCATACATTTTCTTTATTTCTTCTATGATGGCCTTTTCCTTGGTTTTATCATCCATGTACTATGAAAGATTATCACCATTTGATGGAAGTCCTATGATGAATGAAATTACTTCCACATTGATTGAGACTGGTTCGTCAAACCTAAAAAATACTGCATGGAGAACCGCCAGTAAGTGCTTGACACAATTTTTCACATCTTTCCCCCTGTTGAAGTGGGGAATCTCCAAAAAATTAAGAATCTCTATGTTTACTAAGCCTACCACCCACTGCTTTGGTTGCAACACTAGATCTCCTAATGGCCCTGTGCCTAGGCTCTCCATATACACCTGTTGTGCAAACTCTAGGAATTTGATGGTGTCAGACACATCGTTGTATGCGTATCGTAACCTTTCGATGCAATGCAATAGATTTGGTGTGGCATGCACCCCATATGGAATGCATGACAAAACAATCAAAGCATCATGATGCTTGCATGGGGACTTCACGATGGGTTGTTTCCCCTTTCTCTATGCTAACGCACTAGATGTACCAGCTTCTAGTTCTCCTTCTTCCTAGCCTGACTCTAGTTGCCCCATGATATATTCGAGCTATACTTCCTCCTACTACGCAGACCCCACCATAGGTTGTGGCCTTGGCCCGTTATATTTTTTCCTTTCATTATCAACACCATTTGTTTTATGGGATGCTTCGGCCCTGGAAGGTTGTTGTCGGTTTCTTGTTTCTAATGGGTCATGGCCTCACACACTTTTGTGTGAATCGATGTCCATCCTAGCCATTGTTGGGGCCTACTCTTCTTCCTCTACCAGTGTGGCACTCACTGGTTTGATTTGTGGCGAAGGAATTGCGTCGACATCGACGATTCCCTCTGTATGTGTTGATGCATGTTCTGCCTCTGTGGTTTCCTGTGGTGACTTGTGGCTACTGCGTGTTTTCTATGTTGTTTTTCTAGGTGCGTCGATCTTTGGAGGTGCCATTATGGGTACTTCTTACTTCCCCATTTGAACTTCGACTTCTACAATCTCTGAACTCGCATATTCACCTCCTATGTTCGTGCACCTTAGCTTCACGAGTTTGTAAATTCACAATATGTCTCGTTTGGCTCGCGTTTTAGTTATATATGGGGTGTCATAAGTGCCTTGAATATTCTCGGAGACGCTTTTTTGATGGTCATAAATGTGTTAAATATTTTCGAGCACGCTTTGTTAAGTTTAATAAACACCCAATTCACACCTTTTTACCTTGACGACAACTTTTTTATTTTTCGACTGTTGTCCTGTTTTCCAGTGCACTGTAATTTTTCGGTGCGTTGTACATTTTTGCTGTAACTTTTCCCTTGGTGCACTGTGTTTTCTTCCTGACAAAAATATGTTGCGCGTGGTCACTTTTTCTTTTTGATGTGCTGATTCCACTATATGGATGCGCACGATATTTCCCAATATCTTGTATTTTCTTTCTTTTTCTTCATTTTTCTTATTTTTTCTTCATTTTTATGAGTTTTGTTTCCTAATATATACTATAGTATACTATATACATGACTTTATACTGCATTGTAACTTTTAAGAATTAGTAGGTCGATTGTCCCTGTATAGTTTTAGCCGACTACCGTTGATTATTCCTTTCAAGTCTATTCCTCCCAAATATTTTAGTTGTACAGATCCCCAATATGTGATATTATTTACTTCATATGGCCCTATCCAATGAATTCTAAACTTACCAGGGTGTTGGAAAAAATTGTTGTCATAGAGAAGAACTAGGTCTCCTTCCTTAAAACTCTTCTTTTTAATATGTCTTTCATGCCAGGCTTTGTCTCTTGCTTTCTATACTTCTTGGTGAAATCCTACTAGAATCCTGTCCTCTTCCATTTCCATTAGTTGACTTAACCTCTCTTGTACTGCACCTATTTCTATCATGTTGGTAATTGTTGCGATGCATAGACTAGGCACCAAAAATTCTAACGGCACCACTACTTCCTTCCCATAAACCAATCTAAATGGTGTCTGTTCTTTCAACTTCTTAAATGTGGTCCTATATGACCATAGTGATACTAGTATTTTCAAGTCCCAATCATCCCTATTGAAATTGCATATCTTATTCAAAGCATTTTCCAAAATCTTATTAAAATCTTCTATTGTTCCATTTTCTTGAGGATGATATGGTGTACTCTTCTAGTGATAGACTTCAAACTCCTCAGTCATAGCCCTAATGGTGTTATCGATAAAATAAGTTCCTTGGGCACTCATCAAAATTTTGAGACATCCAAATCTGGTGATCACGTTATCAAATAATAAGTGTGTTGTTGTCTCTGCACTACAATCTTTGACTAGTGTTGCTTCTTCCCATCTTGTTACTTATTCAGTCACAATACTAGTATATCTAGCTCCTAACCTTTTTTTCTAGTGGATTAATAGGTCCAACAAAGTCTATTTCCCATTTTTCAAATACTTGCAGAGTCACTTGTGGTCTTAGAGGAATCTCATCCCTTCTGTTGGGTTTTCCAACCCTCTGAAATACGTCACATTTATGGAAATATTCCTTGGCATATTTATGGACTTTCGGCCACCATAATATTGCCTGCAATACCTTCTATGTGGTCTCTTTGCCTACATAGTGTCCTCCATCTATAATTTCATGAGCTTCTACTAAAATTCTGGGTTGTTCATGTTCCACTACACACCTTCTCAAAATGCTATCTACGCCCATCTTGTATAAATTTCTTGCAATGAGTTGATAGTCTGCAATCCTTACAAAAACTCAGGTCTGACGGATGCCGAGGCGCAAAACCCTGAAATAAAACCAAAAGAAAAAACATACTTGCGAAAAATGGACCTTTTTTGAAAGTGACAAAGCATTGCTATTCATGGGACAAGATTTCAGAGCTTTATGATTTCGGAAGAAGAAGAAAAGCAACTTTAGATCTCAAGTATCAAAAATTGAAAATTGAGCGAGGTGAAAAACAAGGGTGGCTCCAACATAGGCTCCAACTAGGGATCCCGCTTCCCTGTGAGGCGGGAAGAACAGTAGACCAGGTGCCAAAATTGGGTAAATGGAGTCATAGGCTAATATCAACAAACAAAAAAAAATCAAGGAAAAAGATAGAAGGGGAGGGAAATTTCGCTTGGAACCCCAGAAATTTTTTTCGAACTCAGATACTCTTTCTAAACACAGCTGAAGTCACTTTCGCAATTCTCCCTTTCTCGCTACTAAGTTTGGGGAACGCTTTAATATAGTCGTAACGCTCCTAGGATATTCAACAGGTCTTGTGATTCTTAGCTTGCATCAAAAGAATGATATTATATAATCTAAAATAGGGAAGTCCCGTCGGAATTTGGGGAAATGATCAGGTTTTCCGAAAGCGTTGATTACCAGAGTAGATTGATGTTTACGTATAACATCCTTACAGATCTCTCAGACATTGATTCACTGCCAACGAGCCTGTTCAGTACCCCGGTGAAGTTGTCTGACCCTTTTTCACTGAATTTCTTTTCACCACTTCGGAAAATATTTATGCGTTTAAATGCTAAGACGAGGGCAATCATTTCTGAATTTCCTTTCATCGTCTTAATGGACTAG
>ML781491.1:1013601-1024530 GCA_009831015.1 Picea engelmannii
CGAAGAATTTTGTAAGAAGTGTGGTATAGCAAGGCAGAAGAATACTCCATACACTCCTCAACATAATGGAGTTGCAGAAAGGATGAAGAGGACATTGATGAAAAAATCAAGGAGCATGCTCAGTGGTGTTGGGTTAGGACAAGAATTATGGGCAGAGGCAATGGGTACAGCATGTTACCTGGTCAATCGATCACCTTCATCAGCGTTAGATGATAAAAATCCACACGAGCTATGGTTTGCAAAGAAACCCTCTCTTCAACATCTTAGAGTGTTTGGTTGTGATGCTTATGTACAGGTTCCAAAGGAAAATAGAAGTAAGTTGGATAAAAGGCTAAAAAGTGTATCTTTATTGGTTATAAAGATGGTGTGAAAGGTTATAAGCTTTGGAACCCAGAAACCACGAAAACTATTTACAGTCGAGATGTTGTTTTTAGAGAGGTAAAAGATGTGTCCAATTGGGAATTTCTACCAACGCAAGACGAACCTGAGAAAATAGAGCTTGAGTTGGATGATGCAAAGTCTAAATCATCTGAAGAAGAGGAAGCAGAAGAAGAAGAAGAAGAACCTCATACCCTAGTATTGAGGAGATCATTGAGAGATAAAAGGAAACCAGAAAGGTATAGTCCACCTTATTTTCATTCCAATTTTTCTTTATCTATTACTCATGATGACCCCAGAACTGTCAGGGAAGTAGTGAATTCAGAGGATAGTAAACTCTGGAAGAAGGCCATGGTTGAATAAATGGATTCCTTGGATAAGAATGAGGCATGGGATATAGTTGAGTTGCCAGCTGGAAGAAATTATGTTGGTAGCAAATGGTTGTTTAAGAAGAATTTTAATGCACAAGGTAAAGTGGAGAAATACAAAGCTCGGTTAGTAGAAAAAGGTTATTCCCAGGTAGAGGGAATTGACTTTGGTGAGATTTTCTCTCTTGTTGCTAAGTTAACTTCTATTATATTTCTTTTATCTATTGTTGTTGCTTTTGATCTTGAAGTGGAACAGATGGATGTGAAGACATCATTCCTACATGGGGAACTGGAAGAATAAATCTACATGAAGAAGCCATAAGGCTTTGTAGTGAAGGGAAAGAAAGAGTTGGTCTGTAAGCTAAAGAAGTCACTATATGGTTTGAAGCAATCACCTAGGATGTGGTACCAAAAGTTTGACACATACATACTTGGATTGGGATTTGTAAGAAGCAAGGTTGATCACTGTGTATATTCCAAGAAGGTTGGTAATCACTTCATTTATGTAGTGTTGCATGTTGATGACATGTTGTTGGTAGGAAATAACATAGATGTTATCAAGGAGGTGAAATCACAACTATCCTCCAAATTTGACATGAAGGATCTCGATGTTGCTAACTTCATTCTGGGAATGGAGATTAAAAGAGATCGTGCAAACAAGAAACTCTAGTTGAATCAGAGATAATGTGTTGAGACAATATTCCAGAGGTTTAATATGCATGGAAGTAAACCGGTCAAGGTTCCTATTCCTATAAGTGTAAAGTTATCTGCATATCAGTGTCCCAAGACACAGGAAGAAGAAGAGGACATGTCCCATGTTCTGTATGCCAGTGCAGTTGGCAGTTTGATGTATGCAATGGTCTGTACTAGACCATACATTGCACATGCAGTGGGATTTTTGAGCAGGTATATGTCAAAACCATAGAAGGAGCATTGGACAACAGTAAAGAGGGTATTCAGGTATCTACATGGAACTACCAGTTATGGATTGTGCTACCAAGGAAGACCAGGATTGGACAGAGTGTTGGACATGCATGGCTTTGTTGATGCAGACTGGGTTGGAGATATGGATCATAGAAGATCTAAAAGTGGGTATGTGTTTAACCTATTTAGAGGAGCAATCAGTTGGATGAGCAAAAGACAGGTTGTAGTGGCACTCTCAACTACAGAAGTTGAACACATGGCAGCTACTCATGCAAGCAAGGAAGCAGTATGGTTACAAAGATTGTGTTCAAGTATTGGGTTGGTACAACAAGAAATGAGAAGACAAAGAATATTGATGTTCAGTATCACTTTGTGAGAGACATGGTTGAGAAAAAGAAGGTGTTGCTGGAAAAGGTTGACACTTTGAAGAATGTTGCAGATTCATTGACAAAGTCTATGAGCACAGAAAAGTTCTCCTGGTGTAGAGTAATAATGGGCATTGTTTCCCTGGATTGTTGACTATATAATCCCCTGGACCCCTGGATGCAAATAAAACAACAAGTGGGAGAATGTTGGGTATGTGTTATATTCTTTGCATGTGTGTGTGTGGGCACGTCATATATGACAACTGTGTATGACGATCCATCGTAGTAGTTCCCTTCTTGAGCCATGTGTGTCGGGCACTTTCCTAGGGGGGTCCTAGGGGGGGCAGGTATGGCCCCCCTGGTTGTGCGCAACATTCGGCACCGGGCAGCCCGGGGAAGCGCCCCAAAAATTTCGTTTTGGGCGGTTTTTGCTATTTTTAGCGGTTTACTAAAAATAATCCCGGTTTTAGGGATTAGGTTTTTGGTATCTACAGAATACCTAAAAACATTGTATATATTGTATAGTGAATGGTGAAATTCAATATAATGAATATAAGAAAGGTTTTCCCGGTTGAGGGTTTCCAGTATAAAATCTATGTGTAATCTGTGTATGAGCCATTGATTAAATTATGTTTTTCTTAAGAATCTATATGCATTGCTTTACTTCACAGGTTTAAAACTTACAGTGTGCAATTGTTTAACCATTATAGGAAGGGGTAGATCAATTATAATGGTGATCTTGGATGGATTTACCAGTAATCCTTGCTTACATCTACCAATAATCCTTGCTTACATACAATATGTCCTGATAAAACTCCAAATGGGGAAACGAAAATGCACTTCTTTAGATTCAAAGCAATTTGACATTGTTTGCATTTATCCAACATTAGCCTTAGACATTCAATGTGATTCTTCAATAGACTAAAGACAGTCCAATCATCAAAATATGCTTCTAAAAATTTATGCAAAAACTCCTTGAATGCTTCGACCACCACCCTAGAAAAGATGGCCGAGGCATTCTTCAATCGAAATAACATTATTGTATACTGATATGACCCCCATTCTGTTGCAAATGTGATCTTGTGTCAATCTTCCTTGGCAATCCGGATCTGATGGTATCCTGAAAATCCGTCGATAAAAGAATATACCTCTTGGCCTCCCACATTATCTAACACTTCGTCAGTGAATGGTGTAGAGAAGGGGTCATGTAAACAAGCATCATTCATCTTCTGGAGGTCTACACATATTATTATCTCTCCTATATTCTTGTCTTGTACCACCATAGGGTAATCCACTCTGGTTCTTCCACCGGTTCTATAATCCCTGCTTCTAGCATTCTGTCAAGCTCAATCTTCACTTTCTCCTTATTTTTGGGGTTCAATCTGTAAGGTCTCTATTTGACTGGTCTAGCATCTGGCTTTAAGGGAATCCTCATCTCTCCCATAGGCCATTTAATGCCCTTCATATCAGTGAACTTGGTTGGAAACAAGTCCTAATACTCGTGTAGTAACTCAATAATCTTGTCAATGGTGGCAGCATCCCAATAATCTCCAACATTGGAAAGCTTCGGTGTCTCCTCTGTTCCAATATTGACTTTCTTAATCTTAATCAGTTGTCCATTGAATGGACACTCAATTCCTGATCCTTCTACATCTCTCTGGCCTTCTATTTCTGTGATGTTTACTTTCCTTGGATCATCATCTTCATCCGCATTAATGTTGTAATAGCCTTGCAGTTTCTGGAGAGGCGCATTCCATTCATCCTCTTCCTGTTCTAAGGGAAGGCTGGATACCTCCTCAAATACGTTATGTCTCACAATATGTGATGCTTGATCTACTGATAGAAACTAACTTTCAAACAGGAATGTAGTTATAAAATTCTGAGTCATACCTTCCCAATCTGTAGTGATGAGGCGCAGCTCTGCTTGGAGGTACCAGTTGATAGGTATCGTGTCCATCATTTTGATGAATTTGTGTAACCACTGTTCTTGCATAATGTCAATCTAGGCCTCTTCGCACATGGTCCTTTGGGCAGCTTCGACCTGTGTAGCAAACTTCGCAGCCTTCTACCTATGCTGAGAACCTCATTGTCATCAAGGTACAATAGTGTATCCAATATGTAATATTGTTTTTATGTGTCCCCCACCATCTCGCTGGTGTGGCTTTCAGGGCCTCATCCATGGCTAGTAATCTTTGTTGTATTGGTACATTCTCCTCCAAGTCTGACAAGAATGTTTCTAAAGGATTCAGACCATCAAAGGTGTGTAAGTTACTTACTGTTGTGCCAATCCTGCGAACTTCTCTAGTTAATCTAGCACATATTCTTGTGGATACTTCATACATCTTATTCTTCCAGTTCTCCGATGCTTCTTCTAAATCTGATGAACATGCGCTCTCACTTCAATAGCTTAGATTCCCATCGGTTGTAGGATTAATGTAATCATGTTGTCTAGCAATTAGCTTGTACATGTTTTCTAGTGCATATGTGTAGTCTTATTCTCTGATGGGATTTGTGTATCGTTGACCTTCATCGGGATCTAAAGGTGCAATGACCCTAGGAACATCACCTTCAAAAGGCATACGTATCTTCTTTAAATCAACAACAATAGAGTTATTGAAGGCCCAATCAATTCCCAACAGCGCGGGATAGGGGCAACTGTCATCAACTATTTCAATTACCTCGAAATATACAAATGTTCTTACTCCGTCGATGTCCACAGGGACATGCTCCAATTGTCCAAATGGGCTGACAACTTGTTGATTATCCATCCTAAGCCTGATAGGGGAATAGATCAAATTTAGTTTTCCCATCTGTGCCCAATTTTTCTTCGTCATGACATTGGCCTCCGACCCTAAGTCGAGGACCACATAGTCTATCTCATACTCTCCTATTTGAGCATTCAAATGTAATTCCTTATTTGTCCTTCTCTTTTTACCAATTTGGTGTACTTCCCTATTCAGTAAGGGATCTATCTTTCCTAGTTCATATTGTCTGATTAAATTTTGTAATTCTTGTATAACACTTTCATCTTGAATCAATTTAATACAAGTGTATAAAAATTCCATGAGATTTCTTACCTCTTTTCTTTCTTTTGGCGAGGTAGACTGATCAAATGTCAGAGGCATTCCATATTCTCTCACTTCTGGTCTTGTCTTTGATGAAGAACCTTGGTCTCCTCTTAATTAATCTTTCCTAACTTCCTCAAACATTTGTCTTTCTTTCTTTGCATCAAAGGCTTGGGTCTTCTCTGTATCTTTCCTGATTCCTGAATCTTCTGTAATCTTCCCTTGGGTCGGTCTGTCTTCTCCTATAACAACACCTCCTCTGGTTATAACAGTGAATCTAGGGTCTTCTCCATGAGGTTCAACATATATCAGTTGTACTTGCGGGTTCTACTGAGGTCCTCCTCTTTCCTGAAGCTTAGCTAGCAACACAGGACAATATTCTATAACATGGTCAAACAAGTTGCAGTAGATGCAAGTGGTACAAGGGTTATTACAATCCCTTGCAAGGTGTCTTGGTTGTGCACAGTTATAACAGATGATCTATCCTCGACCTTGACCCATTCCCCCTCCTCATCCTCTTCCTCTAAATCCACCATGAGGATTAAAGTTTCCTCTCCCAGGATAATTATACTGCATAGCATTTCCTTCTTTGATGTACTTCATCTTGGATCTTATATATGTCTCTTGACCTTTCATGCATGAGATAATAAGACCTACAATCCCTATCATCATACCCTACAGACTTACATAATGTATAGTACAAATTCGTAGGTGTCTGAACATACTTTTGCATAAAATATCACTCACCAGTACGATGTCTGTTTTTGCATACCTCACACCAGGGTAAGGTGACTTGCTTCAAGGGGATCAGAGCTCCAGAAGACAAGTATTCATTGAATAGAGGGAAGTGTTCCTTGTCATGACCTTCTGATCTTCATCTAACACACCAGATATCTTCTCTTTTATATTTTCCCTTGTCTTTGTTCATATCTTCAACCTGCAGAGACAAACTAGTTAGTTGACTCAGGATCTGACTCATACCTGAGATGGATTCTCCCATAGGGGTCGATTCAAGCTTCATGGCGATCTCCAATGCCTCAGCTTGCGAAGCAATCTTCTGTTGCATCATGGGAACTCTGATGTGTGGTAGGAGGGAAGCAATGAACCATTCTTTGTTTGGTTCATCTGGGATCTAAAAAGTTAATCGACCTATCAATGTTTTGAATCTCTGATCGAATTCCCACACAGGTTCAGCCACCTTCTGCTTGATCTCTTTCAACTATGTGATACATTGGGATTTTGATTTAGGTTTCTTGAATTCTGCAATCAGCGCATTCTTGATCTGATTCAATGGCCTAGGATGTGCATGTCCTTGGACAAGCTTCATGTACCAGCTCAGTGCGTGATCTCCGAGATTTGTACTGAACTGGTTTCTTTTGACAGCTTCATCTGTGACATTCTTAATGTTCCATACAGCTTCACACAAGAACCAGTGTTGATCAGGATCTTCAGATCCATCTCCCCTAAAGATAGGGAGTCTCATCTCATCTGCCATAGACCTTACTAGGGTTCCTGACTGAATATGTGGTGGACTACTATGGACAGTGCTCTGGACACTCTGGTGACTGGGATTACTCTGCTTTCTTAATACTGAATCAACAGGAAGGATAATAGTACTTACTTCAATGGTCTGCGTGGTTTCTGAGCCTTCAGGTCCTCCTCGGCGAAGTTCTTCAGCTTGTCCTTCCTCTATCCCAGTGGATTATGAATGTTCTTAGTCCGTCAGATATGCTTCTTCTCCACTGTAGAAACCCTCCTCCCCATAGTTCTTCTTAAACAAGTTTTAAAGATGGAGTTCTCTGAACACTTTCCCACTGCGTGTATGTCCAGCTTCTGTGTCGATGTCACTGTCCAAATTTTTGAACATTAGCCTTTCTAAATCCAACCAATCTATTGTATCTTCAAGATGTTCTTCTCATGCAACAACATCTTGAGTCTCAACTTCAATAATTGTAAAAAATTTCCTCTGATTCCCTTAAATAAATATCTCTCAACTTGGTTGTATGACTCTACCAAGTCAACAACAAACTCTGTGATGTACCCTCCAATGGTACTATCTTACCAGTGATCTAGTGCTCGTGATATGGTGTTATCAACTTCCTTGACCTTCTTGATCAACTCTGACATCCAGACCACAGGAAGTCTAGATTGGATCTCGAACTGGGTATCGGCTAATCTACCTAGCCACTCGTACATCTCTTGATGGATTCCTCCAAAGAATATCTCGTGTATATTAGTAAAAATATGCTTCTCCAACTAGTCCTATGAACTAAGATTAGGGTTCTTGTTATGGGCTTCAGCAAAGTCCTTTTCTTGATCTTCTATCCACTTTTGAGTTTCTGTCCTCGATGGAAACCACCTTGACATTCCCTTAAAAGGATTTATGACCTGGCAACAAAACCATTTGTTGTCATAGGGGCAGACCCAGGGTTTAGCTCCAAGAGCGCACCAACAAGCCCTAGCTACTGGCCCTTTCGGAAACACCTGCAAAGCAGATGCAGTCTCACCCGAAAAAGGTATGAGGGGGTTGTAGGACAAAGATGTCTACAACCAAGGGGAATATCAAATGGATCTAACACAGGAACAACACATCATTTATATATCACTTATCATCTTGATCTACTCCATGCATCTATAAGATCTACCTTAGCAATGCATTAACATTATATGAAGGAAAAATACAAAATACCAATCATACACAACACAAAATATAGGTGATTCACCCTCTCTCTAGGGCTATGTCCACATAACTGTGCTATATTATATTGATGTAAAGCATGAAGTTCTTGTCTGTGCTCTAAGCTAGAAGATCTTCTCTTCTCCTATATTTCTCTCCCCTCCCTATGCACCCAGCTGCAAGGTTGATCTTCATACCCAACTGAAGATCTTACAATCCAAAAGGCTCTTGTACCCAACACTTCTCTCTCTCACAATACTCTTTTCTCAACCAACTCAATATCAACAGTAACAATAACAACACATCAACCCAAAAATACCAACCCAACCTAGGCCATTTAGACCTCTATTTATACTTTACAATCATTCATCGACATCCTTAGGCGAAAACCTAAGTGTCCAAAACCCTAGGTGTCTAAAACCCTAGGTCAAATTGACCCGTGTTTTCAGGGCTCCGCCAGCCTATCTTTCCTTCCTTCTCGCGCGGTGATCCAAAGCATCTAATGGTGGATTTTTCCTCTTTCTGAGTCGTCCATGATCCTTCTTCCTTGCTTATCTGTCATCCACTATCTCCTCATCCAATGACTTATTTATCGATTTCGCTCCATCTTTTATTCTCTTTTGCTCACTTCGACCCAGTATCAGTCATTGTGTCTTCTGCGAAGTTTGCTTTTTCCCTTTTCTTCCTTGTTTTTCGCTTCCTTCCATAACCAAGGGCCAACATGTATGTTTCTTTTTCTTGGTCACATAATCGGCTAACTATAGAACTTATTCATTGTATGTGTTGTAAAGAATCAAAGTGTAATGAAGTGTATAGTTGGGTGGATTCCTTGGTGGCAAAGAGTTGAGTGAGAATACTTGACTCTCCAAGTAGTTCAAGGCATAGATATGGGCATACCTTTAGTGAAAGAGGCATAGTACGGGCGAAGCAGTTTAGTCAAACTGTCGAGTTGGAAATGTTGTGATGCCTCATGACTCCAATTATAACATAACTTGGGTGCGCCAAGTCGAGTTGGATCCCCAAGAAAATTGTAGGTGCATGATAGGGATGAATATGAATATTTTGCTTGTCTCCTTCAAGGACTTAACCTTCATTGTTTCAAAAGGACCCACAGACATAGGATAAAAAATGTTGTCATGTGTTTGAATGCATGTGAAGATTGAAATACCTTGAGATTCATGGGAATTAAAGAGAATGATGCTAACAATAAAGTTGAGAAGGACTATCATACTCTATGGAATTTCATAGCTTGAGAATATATGCTACTACATGTCTCTTTTCATGGTTGTTGAAGAGGAGCATTTCCATTTTTGAAAGTTGACGATTGGGGAGAGAGACAATCTGGATGGAAGATATTTTTCTCCTCAACACATTTGTACAACTCATTCACAAGTCCCTCATCTCATCCCATATTCACACCATATTATCTGTCCTCCCTATTATACAAGCCAACATTTCCAATAGTTCCATAGAACTCTTGCACTCGTTAAAGTCACGTCGTCATTTAAAATGGGGAAAGTCAAATTCATCCATATCCATGAATGTTTGAATCCAGAGGAGTAACTGGAAACATGGGTCATGGTGAAAGAAAGGTGGGAGAGGCTAATTTTCAAGAGGAGGATGAAAATGGACAAATGGAAATTTGTAAGAGGTTGCAAACAAATTCCAAAATTTTAGAGGAATAGCTCTGAGCTTATCTCTATTATGCATTGCTTCCAACTCTGCGGGGCCTCTCTCCATCCTATCACCATATACCTAATGGAACCCCTCCTCCTCGATCTCTAGTAAATATCCTTTTCCAATGGAGATCATGTGAAATGGTCGCCAAGTTGATAAACAAGGATGAACAATAAGACCTTGATTACAAAGCATTGACATAGTCGCAAGGTGGACAAACAAGACAAACAATAATCCCTTGATTACAAATCCTTAAATACTATGCACATTGTGTGCATATTAATATCCAAAGTTCAAACTCTAAAAAACCAAGTTTCTCTGAAAACCCTACCTTCGTCACCATCCCAGGGACCCCGCCCAAACAAAATTTGGAATTTATCAAGTCAGGTATCCTCTTTTCTATCATGATAACATGTTTTTTCTCTTTTCCTCCTCCACTCTTGTACCTTCACTCTCCGTCTATTTTTTCCTATAAGTGGTGTAATACCCTCTCCTAAAGGGGAATGAGGAAACTCTGCTACAATGACACAGATGGATGGTTTGTATGGTTAAGTCTCCTTATGCGGCTAGCAAGGCATGTGATAGGTGATATCCTTGGCCCATTATAAAGGTGTACTTCGGACAGTGAGAGTTCTTGTCGCATTGAAAAGATGGTGCAAACAAGATTGTGCATGCCTGCAAACAAATGGGGTGCTCCACAAACAAAGCCAGGATGAACGCATGACATGGATAGAGGTAAAGAGTTTTTCGTAGGAAGCCTAGTCCATAGCATGCACTTGGAATGGTGAACAATTTCTCTTAAGAGGCATGAGGATTTAGAGTGCCAATATTTATATAGATAAACAGACTTAGGAAATCCACACTTGGGGGTTGCAATAGATGGTCGAGGTGCCTTCAGACACAAGTTGACATGGACCACCATTGTGGTTAACACTCATCAAATGTATTCCCCTGGGCATGCATCTCTCAGGCATGTATTCGTCATGTTCCTTGGGAGAACTTAGGGTGCACTTGGGTGCAAATAGATGGAATGGTCGAATGACCTTGGTGGGATTGAGACAAATTGGTGGATGGGATGACCTAGGTGGACGAAATGACTAGGCAGGCTCAAGACAAAATAGTTCAGTAGAATGATTGTTCTCGAGGTGAACTTGGGTCCATTTGGATTATATGACTTGCTAAGTGCACGACAGGTTTTGTATAAGTAAGTGATGCTTCATTGAGCTAAGGAATCAAGGAGTTTTATGATCATATTGTTCAAGGGGTTGGCATCACTAGTTGACTTAAGTTGGATAAGTGACAGATATAGAGACAGGGCCTACAAGAGGAAATCCCATCGATGCTTTAGGGTTTTTTTTAAAGGTAGTTGGGTAGAGTTTTGGAAGACAATTTTCCTTAGTTTATTTGTACTCTGTAATTGAGTTGTAGGTTGTTGACCAAGATCCCTCATTGTATCATATGTAGCAGCCTTATAT
>ML781491.1:1024562-1036634 GCA_009831015.1 Picea engelmannii
CTTGAATGGCCCCCATCCACATGGGTTGAGTACTATGGAAGCTCTATATGATTTGAATATTCCTGATATGGATTATGTTGAGTAAGAAACAAGACAAAAATAAAATTATAGAAGAGAACATAGAAGTACACTGAAACCCAACTTCTATTAATGAATAAGAGAGAAAAGAAATGTAGAACACAAACCGATAGATTGGGGTAGGTTATCTCTGAAAAGAAAGAGATATTGGCTACGCTTCATTCACAACAAGCTTTACATCACACTCCATTTCATGCTTAAAGGGCCTCCTTCACCTCAATTATATATGAGAGAGTGTGAGGAGAAAAGTTCCCATGATGCATGTGGGATAAATTAGTCTAAGTTTATAAAATGCCATGGACATGTAAAACACTAGGAATTCCCAGGAGGTCACCCATCCCAGTACTACTCTATCTCGAGCACGCTCAACTGCAGAGTTCTAAGGGGATCTAGTGCATAAATGTTATGTTGTAAGCATGTACATAAGACCACTAGGAAATCATTACATGATGTTTGTAATTAAAAAATGAAGATGGAATTACATTCCATTCCCAATCAAAAGGGTGAATCATGGTTTATCAAAACCATAGGCTTGAAATGTTGATTCAATGGAAAAGTTGGATGGCCACCGAGATCCACCTGGATCATTCCTTCCCCCTTAGGAAGCAATGGTCCCCATTACATCAATTTTCCTTAGGATATGGGGAAACTTCTATTGAATCTAAACCTTGGTGAGTCACTTGCCTTGTTGAAGTAGATGGCCTTCTTGTACTTTTCCTGTGGAAGGATGTCATGAACCTATTGGAGGTGTCAGATCCGTTCAAAATAAATGGTTGCATGATATGCCTTGGTATGAGTGTGGGAGGAATTTTTCAATGAAGATGCAACAAGAAGAGCTATATCAATGGGGCCTAATGGTTGGAACTCCAGGCACACCTAAAAAGGGTCGTGGCCAATAGAGCTATGCTAAACATATGGAAGAATCTCATTCTCTTTGTGCTCCTCTACAATCTTGTCAACTTGCTTATGCTGGATAGAAATGTCTTGGTCTGAGGTTGTAGTGGTCGCAGTAACCTTTTGTTCATCGTCTGAATGGATCATGAAGAGGGAAAAATTTGTGGTCTGAGAGATTACTTTTTGGCATTTTTTTCTGAGATCAATGAAGTTGTAGTAGTTGGAGATACCTCTGGTACCCTATAGAGCTGACCTCCTAGAGTAACAATGACACTATGGGGATGAGACTCATAGATAGCCTGGCATTTCCAAATATATGTTTGTCCTAAAAGAATGTCATGTACTTCAAATGGGGAAACATCACACACTACCTCATCCTTGAATGGACTGATTCCATAGGAAAGGCGACATTGTTGGTTGACACGAATTTCTCGTCCTCAACTCAACCATTCGATGGTGTATGGTTGGGGGTGTGGCATCATTGGAAACTTCAATATCTTGACAACCTCGACAGATATCAGGTTCTTCTGACTCTCTTTGTCAACAATGAAATGTAGTGGGGTCCCCTTTACCAACATCTACGAGTGGAATATGTCCTCCCCCTCCTCAAGATCCTCTAGTTCTTCTAGTTGTATTGTTGTAGTCGTAATGGTATCAATGGGTTATGCATCAATGATGTGTTTCCCTTTATTGTTCTCTGAACCAAAGTCCAAGTCAGGTTTTGATTATTTTTCTTTGAGTTCGGCCACCAATAACTGTTTCAAGCGATATTCATTGGTGTTGTGCCAAGGGATTTTTTGGAACTCACACCACTTTCTGGTTTCTTTCTTAAACTTCCCTTTACCATTATTTTCATGTGTCTTGGACTGGCTCTCTTAAGGTTGGCGTTCCTTTCTTTGTTCATCATTCTGTGAATTAGGGTTTCCTTTTCCATGATTATGTTGTGGAATATTTTCAAACCCGAACCCCCACTTACTCTGCTACTTGAATTTATGCTCAATTTCGACTACATATTGATAAGAAACAACCAGGGAGATGTCCAAGAAATCCATCTCTGTTTGGATGTACCTGTACAGAACACTACGATACTTCAAAACTAGGTGCCACTTGAATTATTTGATACCTAGCTTTGAGCGCAAGGTATGAAAGATGTTAGTGTACTTCGACACCTTCTAATCTCTTTTCTAACATAGAGTCATCCATCTCATGTATTGGTCATCATAGTTTTTGACATGGTATTACTCTTCCTTTAGGGAATCTACAAAGGCCACCCAAGTGGGTTCAATCTTTAATGGTGTAGATTCATTTGTAGTGTATCTCTCCTAGTAACCTTCCCACCAAGCTCTGACATGGGGAAGGGATTTAAGGAGCACAAAGGTGGTATTTTCACTATTGGAATTTTTTTTGACATAGTAATAACCTTCTAGCTAATTCAATCATTTTTCTAGAGCATCTGCATCTATCTGGCCTTCAAATAAGGGGATATCAAAATTGACTTGTACCTTGAAGGATGTTGCATTTTTGAAATGAAAGCTTGTTGAAGATGCCTCGACCACCACCATTGGTAGTATTCGAAGGATCTGAATGAATTTTTCCATCATCTCATTCCTTTGTTGCACGAGGGATTCCTTGAGCAAGGATCTCCTACTCTTTCATCTCTCTTTTCTTCCGCCATGGGAGGTCGCTTGGACTAGTGAGAGAGGTTGTCCTCAAGCGAAACTAGCTTGAGACCCAACTCTCTATACCCTGACCTCATCAAGGACCTTCTCTGAGAAATGACAAGGAGCACACTGATACAAGGAGCACACTGATCTGATACAACTGATATGGATTATGCTGAGAATGAAACGAGACAAAAACAAAAATATAGAAGAGAATAAAGAAATATAGTGAAACCCAACTTCTATTAATGAATAAGAGAGAAAATCACTCTAGAATAAAAATTGGCAGAATGGGGTAGCTTATCTCTAAAAAGAAAGAGATGTTGTCTACGCTTCATTTGCAACAAGCTTTACAACACACTCCATTTCCTGCTTAAAGGGCCTCCTTCACCTCAATTATATATGAGAGAGTGAGAGAAGAAGAATTCCCATGATGCATGTGGGATAAATTAGTCTAAGTTTATAAAATTCCATAGGCATGTAAAACACTATGAATTCCCGTGCGATCATCCATCCTAGTACTAATCTAGCCCGAGCACGCTTAACTACAGATTTCTAATTGGATCGGGTGCATAAACACTATACTGCAAGCATATGCATAAGACCACTAGGAAATCATTACATGATGTTTGTAATTAACAAATGAAGATGGAATTACATTCCATTCCCTATCAAAAGGGTGAATATCATGGTTTATCAAAACCATAGGCTTGAAATGTTGATTCAATGGAAAAGGGGGATGGACACCGAGATCCACTTGGATCAATGCCAGGTGACTAGGGTGCGCAAAGTCGAGTTGGATCCCTAGGCATATTGTGGGCACATGACAGGGATGAATATGAATACGTCGCTTGTCTCCTTAAATTATGTAATGTTCGTGGTGTCCGAAGGACCCGTAGATGCAAGGTCAAAAACATTGTCTTGTGTTTGAATGCGGGTGAAGATTGAATTACCTTGAGATTCAACGGAATTAAATAAAATCCTACTAATAGTAGCATTGAGAAATACTATGATACTCTCTAGACCCGTAGAGCTTGAGAAGATTTGGAGCTACATGTCTCTTTCCATGGCTATCCAAGATGAGCGTTTCCATTTTTGAAATTCGATGACTGAGGAGAGAGGTGATCTGGATGGAAGCCATTTTTCTCCTCCACACATTGATACAACTCATTCACAAGTCCCTCATCTCATCCCATATTCCCACCATATTATTTGTTTGCCCTGTTGTACAATCTGACATTGTCAATAGTTCCATAGAACTCTTGCTCTAGTTAAAGTCACTCTATTTTTTGAAATGGGGAAAGTCAAATCATCCATATCCATGAAGCCTCGAAGCTAGAGGAGGAATGGGAAAGATGGGTCATAGTGAAAGAAAGGTGGAAGAGAGAATTTTGCAAGAGGAAAATGAGAATGGAAAGATGGAAATTTGTAAGAGATTGCAAACAGATGCCAACATTTTAGAGGAATAGCTCCAATATTATCTCGATCTTGTGTTCCTTCCAACTTCATGGGGCATCCCTCCCTCCCACCACCATCTACCTAACAAAAATCCTCCTCCTTCATCTCAGGGTGAGATCATTATCCACCAAAAACTGCTTGACATGGTCTCCAAGTGGACAAACAAGGACGAACAATAAGCCCCTGATTACAAAGCATTGACACGGTCACCAAGTGGAAAAACAAGATGAATAGTAAGCCCATGATTACAATGAATTAAATGATTTGAACATTGTGTGCATAGTGAGATCCAAAGTTCAAACTCTAGAAACCCAACTTTCTTTGGAAGCCTTGTCTTCGCCCCCTTCCTAGAGACCTCACCCAAACAAAATTTTGAATTGATCAGGTCAGGTATCCACTGCTCTACTCTGCCATGCTATCATGTTTTGTTCTCTCCTCCTCCTCCACTCTTGTGCCTTCACTCTCTGTCTATTTTTTCCCAGAGGAGGTATAAGACCCTCGCCTAGAGGGGCATGAGAAAAATCCGCTACATCGACACAGATGGATGGTTTGGATTGCTAAGTTGCCTTAGATCATTGGCAAGGAATGAAACAAGTGATATCCATGGCATGTTGTCAAGGATCACTTTAGAAAATGGTAGGTCTTGTCTCGTTGACAAGATGGTGTGAACAAGCTTGGGAGTGATTGTGAAAAAATAGGGCACTCTACAAATAGAGTCACGATGAACACACAACATGGCTAGAGATAAAGAGGTTTCTGCAAGTATCCTTGTCCACAACATGCACTTGGCATGGAAAACATGTTCTTTTAAGAGGCTTGAAGATTTTGAGGGCCAAGATTTATACGTATCAGCAGAGTTAGGTGGTCGATAATTTAGGGTTGTGACGAATGGTCAAGGTTCCTTCGAGCACAAGTTTCCATGGACTATAATTGTGGATAACACTCATCAAGCACACTCCCATGGGAATGCATCCCTTAGTCACATATTCACCAGGTGCCTTGGGAAAACTTGGGGCACACTTGGTTGTGGAAAAATGGAATGGAAAGATGACCTTGTCAAGCTTGCGATGACTTGATAGATGGGATGACCTAGGTTGTCGAAACAACTAGGCAATCTTGATAAGACTTGGGTGAAACTGGCGCGAGACAAAAAATTTCGGCAGAATGAGTTAGCTTGAGGTGAACTTGGGTCCACTTGGATGATACGACTTACTAAGTGCATGATAGGGTTTGTATATAAGTAATTGGATGCCTCATTGAACTAAGGCATCAAGAAGCAAGAGTTTCAAGGAGTCATCATGGATATTTGTGATCATCTTGTTCAATGGTTTGGCATCATTGGTCGACTTAAGTTGTCTAAGTGATGGAGACAAAGATAGGACCTGTAAGAAGCAGGCATGTCAATGCTTTAGGGGTTGGTTTTTATAAGGTTGTTGGATAGTCTTGTGGGAGGCTTTTTTCCCTTAATTTCTTTGTACTCTATAATTGAGTTGCATTTTTTTTTCCAAGCTCCCCCATTGTATCATATGTAACATCCATATATATATATGAATAAGAGTGTTAGGCATGTGATTTGAGTGCCCCCATCCACATGGGCTGAATATTATGAATGTTCTATATGTGTTGAATGTTGTTTTGTTCCTTGTATACTTATGTTTACTAAGTTTTGGAATTAACTAAGTATGTTGGGAATGTTTAAGGTCGAGGTTGGAAGTGTGAGTGGTATGCTTGTTGGATAGACTAATTTGAGTAGGACTTGGCATGTTATCTAACTACTGTAGCTCAAAGTTTATGGACGGACTTGGCATGTTATGCTTAGTTTGGTTGTAGTAGGTGTCGGTTGGTCAAAACGCTGCATCTAAGGAAACACAGTGCCCCACGACTGCAGGTGCCTAAATGACTTAGCAGCCTCTCTCAATGTCCCCAAGGTCCACACAAAAAGTTGCAACTGTTGTTGCTTATGGCTCTCATATTGTTACTAATCTTGTAGGCTCCAATGGCGTTGAATGTGCTACTCAAACCTGTGGATTACATGTGAAAATAGAGATTGGTACTGAAACAAAGTTGAATAATACTAATAGCAATGGTGACATGGGCATAATGCGGGATATTTCATGGTTAGAGAAGTGGTTACAGTCTCCCAGCAGAGTTAATAATTATGCATATTATACGAGGCTCTGCTCTGTTTTCCTATCGTCTGATTTGGCTCTGTTATCTAATTGTGGATCATTAAGAGGATCTCTGCAGCCTGTGGAACTTCACCCGACCATAATTGATCTATGACTGATTTCCCGTTTGACTTGTATCAATTAATCATGGTGCAGAACGTGTCCAGTTTGTTTGTGTTGTAATTTGCAGGATTAAAATGCATTGTGACTAGTATACCCAGTAATTACACAGGTTATACCCAGTTCATTTCAACTAATATTACTTTTCTGCGGACCATCATTTTGTGTATTGTACTAAATTTTGCATTTCAAAATCTAAATGTACAGGTTGTTGCATAATCTACATGGTTTCTTCTCTGAAATGCTATTGAATTACTTTTCATAACCAGTTAGGTCATTGTACTCTGAAATGCATTTTAATTGACACACATAAGAAGTTTTGGGCATTAAAAGAGTTCAAATCTGTATTAAAATAGATCAGTTGATACACATAAAAGATTTGGAACATGAAAAGAGTTCAAATCTTTATTAAAATAAATTTTGATGTGAGGTTATTTCATTGAATCAAATTTATTAAAATTAGAGTAGCCAAACGTATTTAGGTGGATGTGAAGCATTTAAACAAATTTAAATGAAAAAAATAGTTCATTAAATTTTATTTTTATTGATTTCTAAAATAATTTGTTTATTATTAAATATATTTTTGAATTTTGATGTCTCAACAATGAACTTCTAACTACTATTACCATAACTTGAGTAATAATTAGCTCTACTTTTATTGTAACAAATTTTTATCACTCGAGATTTTGTACTAAATCCAACTCCATTGTCAGAAACATGTAAAAGTGCGGCATCAACAATAAGGGCTATAATGTATACATATCAGCAACTTATCTCATTTTTTTTACGAGATACAATTAATATGTTAAAGAAATTAAGGTGACAAAGATTTCAAGGATTGAAGGACCCCTCCTATTACTTAGGGGTGCGCTTGGCAAGATAAGTTTGAGATGTGGATACGAAACGACTAGTAATATTCATTTTGCTATGCATCATTGAATGTTGTAGTAGGTGGGATACAAACAAATTTCTTTCAGATTTGAAGGTTTGCAATCCACATGTCGCAACATTCAATGCTACATAGCAGACTGGATATTGGCCATCATACGAAACACCCCGTAAGCCACCCACCAACCCTCGAAATAGAAGATCTCTCTCACCCGTCTCCTTTCTTGATCTCTCTATCGATTAACTATTATTCCTTCAAGGGGTTTCATTCATACCTTTGGTATCTAACTTGATAGTGACCTTAAAATTATATCATTAGTAGTAGTTTTCCTTTGACTACAAATATTTTTTTTGTTGTCCAATTTTGTACATATGCTTAACAAAATACTTATTTTTTCATAATATTTAAATTAGTTTTATCACAATGATGATTGGTTAAAAAATTGATGTCTTTTGGCAGGGCTCTTACATCTCTTATGCGAATTTTCAATCTTAGGCTATACCTAAGTTTTGAGAAACATAGATACTCTATGTTTGAATTTTTAATCTTAGATTTAACTAAAACATCTATTCATTGAGGTCATAAAATTCATGCGAATGGAATAAATACATGTGACTTGATATATTCGATGTGAAGTTGCCACATACTTTTTTTTTTAACAACCTTGTAACCAAATTTGTAATAGAATTTACAGTTAGCATTCAGTCTCCTTTGATGTCTACTTTCCCCACCAGCCTCTTTTTTCCATCTCCACTTCTTTTCTCTCCTTATATATTTTAGGAGTTTCCTCCTATGTATATACCCCAACAAAACTATCTTTATAACTAGGGTAGATGGTTATTCACACATTCAAAACCCATATCTACATTTCTTGGTATATCTACACTTCTTGGTATACTATCCATGAACGAAGTTCCATGTTTCATTTGTTCCTCTCCCACGAGTTGTGATCTCTTTAACAATAATATGGACCACCTATTCAATCTCGAGTTGCCTTCTTCCTCTCCTACGGGTTGTGATCTCTTTAACAATAAGATGGACCACCTATTCAATCTCAAGTTTCCTTCTTCCTCTCCCACGGGTTGTGATCTCTTTAACAATAATCTGGACCACCGATTCAATCTCGAATACCATGAGTCGGGTGGAGTTGGATGCACTCATAGTGAATGCAAATTCAAAGCTTATATTTTTAAGGTCACGGCCAAGCCAGCACACCAAATTGGTGTATGAGACCCCCTTGTTTGTGGGACAAGGGACCCCCCTCCGCCCAACGATTTGACTGGTAAAGTCTACGAAGGTATACATACCCTACCCCCCTCTGGATTTGAACCTGTGACCTCTTAAGAGGAAACACATGTTCTTAACCAATTCCAATAATCAATAGTTTTTCTTTTTCCTTTGGTTTCATCAAAATTGATTTTAGAAAATATCAATAAGTGATTATGTTGTAGATTATGTGAGAAATATAGACATGAACATATATATATATATATATATATATATATATATATATATATATATATACTAGGTTTGAATTTTGTAATTGTTATTCTTTTCATATTATTTGCATGGATTTTGTGTGTAGAAAAAATTACTAATTAAGAAATCTACACAAAATAGACTAAGTCACAATGAATATTAATAAAATCTAATACACTTAAAGTTAAATGAATATTGTATAAAACCAAAATAATGGCATTAAGAAATTAATAACAATCTAATATGTGGATGATTTCTTGAGTTTACATTTAAATTTAAGCACAAAAGCTCTTCATTGTATAGTAATATGTTAACCTTTGTAACTATTAAGTTTATTAATTATGTGTGATGATTAACCTACATGCTCATGAATTTTTATGTTGTTGGAACTTAAAATTCATTAATTTTATCTTTTTTTTTTACATAATTTTTATAATTTTTATAAATAATTTAATATACAATATTCTAATTTTAGAAGTTAATTTTAATGTTAGACCTACATAGACATATTTTTTTTTATAGAAGCTAGGCCTTTCAATTTTATTGAAGATTTATTTTATAAAATAAATAATAGTTAGTTACCATTTATTTCATAGAATTGTGTTGCCTTATATTATAGCAAGAGGCTCATAGAATTTTGTTACCTTATATTATAACAAGAGTGTCATTATTTGTTGGTTTTAGTATAATTTGCATTGTTATTATGAATATATTTTAAGTAATTTTGATATGTAATGTCTCACTACTTACCCTGCTGCAACATAAGTTTTAGGAATATAGGCTAATGCAATTTTGGTATTGGTATAATCATCTTCAAGATGCTGACATGCAATGTTGTAATTCAAATTTATGCATGAATTCAAACCTATAAACCAAAAACTTTTAAACAAGGACATGACCACTCCAATGACACTTGTTATTATTATCTCCATTTCATTATAATTAAGTAGGTACCATACATCACTTCTTCATTAACTATAAACCCCACAATTTTAACTTCACTTCAACACCATAATTTTAAGACAAGCTAATTTGAAAACCATGATTAACATTATTGCTTAAAAAAAAAAAAAAAATTGTTTTTAAAATTTATATATATTTTTATTTTCAATATTTCTCATAAACAAATCACTAAGGAAGGAAATAACTTACAAACACCCTTCCGACTTTAAGTCAGACTTTTACATAGCTTTGACCTTCCGAGTTCCACGCACTACACTACACCGACCATCTGTTTGAGACGATCGCTAGCTTCAGCCCTTTGAAAGTGTGCCTCACATGACACAGCGTATTCACAGATACAAATGATATTTGAGCGATGTGGGTGGAAGCACGAATGGGAGGAAAATGGCTGACACACAATCATATCAAGTAGAAAACCTACTTGCGAAATGAAAACAAATGGGCATCCACTAAATGATCACGCTATTATACCACATTCTAATCAAATCTCAAATCACACTGGGACAAATCACAATTGGATTAATATTCAGCTTGCTACTCAGCATTAATGTTATTGTTGTGATAGGTGAAATATAAATAATAAGTTTTAAAAGCAATTTAGATTTTATAGTCTATAGCTTCAATTGGATGACTTATAATATTCTAACAGATTGAATGACTTATAATATTAGATTGAATGACTTATAATATTGTAGCATTCAATGTTGTATAACAAGAATTCAGATCGGAAGATCTAGGGCTTCAGATTTGAGGGCTTATAATTAAGCCGAAAGGCATACACCTACTGATAATGAGCACAATTAATCAGCTTTTAATCTAAAATTCTAATCTGATGGTTAACACTTGAAGATGCTGGCATATTTTTAGTCATCCTCCCAAATCAATGAATATGATTTACTCTTCATAACTTCCTGTTTACTTTTTAACATTTACCTAATCATATTAAGAAATTACTGTAACACTATATGATAGCCAAGTTTAAATGATTAACCTTTCAGATTACCATTTAGATTTCCTCAACTGTCCAGACGTTTCATTTTCTAGCTGCCTGTGCGTTTCATTTTCGCCACGGATTTTAGCTCTTCAAATTCAACTGCTTATAATACAACACCATTCAATACCACATAGCAGGAATTCAGATCGGATAACCTATAATCTACCGACGAACTTTAATCTACCACATAACAGAAATTCAGATCCAACAACCTATAATCTACCTAATGTTTAGCAAGATCGATAATCTACCTACCTACTGTGTAGCAAGATCGATATTGACAGTATACACGAACTTTAATTACTGATACAGGCCCCACGAGTGATTAACCACTGAGAATCCGCCATCGACCACTAGATTGTGTCCGCTAACATATTTAGCCCCCTCACTGGCCAAGTAGAGACCGGCCTGGGCAATATCCTCTGCTTTAAGAGTGTGTCCCTGTAAGTTGGCCTTACTGTTGCAGAAGCCCTCCACGGCAGCCTTATCCTCTTCCGATATTGAGGATGCATCCCCTTGTTTGAAGTACCGGACTGTAAGAGCTGTGGCCACACCATAAGGAGAAACAGTGTTCAATCTGATCCCGTATTTCCCAAGTTCAGCTGCGCCGTTTTTAGTCAATCCAATGATTGCATGCTTCGAGGCTGTGTACGAGTGACAAGCAAGTCCTCCAAGAAACCCTGCCAAGCTGGCCGTAGAAATAATACAGCCCTTCTTCCTGGGTATCATCACGCGGGCCGCGTGCTTAATGCCGTGCATTACTCCTTTCACGTTTACGTTCATCACTCGATCGAATTCCTCCATGTCATACTCCGCTACGCTCTTCACCACAAACCTGTCGCCAGTTCCAGCGTTGTTATACATAATGTCGAGTTGGCCATACTTGTCCATGGCCAAATCCACTGCCGCGCTCACATCTTCCTCTTTGCTCACATCGCAGTGCACGTAAGTTGCCGCAGCTGAAGAAAGGGATTCCGCAAGCTCTCTGCCAGCTTTCTCTGCAATGTCTGCGATTATGACTTTCGCTCCGTGCTTTGTGAACAACCGAACAATGGCTTCTCCTATGCCCGCTGCCCCGCCCGTTACTATTGCAACCTGCCCCTCCAATCTACATGCACCGTTCAATTCAACAAATATATAGTTTCAGAGAATTAATCTTAATAAATTGCAAGAAAAAAAACACAAAATGGTTTGTTCTACCGTCGCTCTCCAAGATTGCCAACACAGGCAGCACCTGCATCAAACTGCCTGTCAGACTCCATGTTTGTATTGGGGAGTGAAATAGAAATTAGGTAAGGTGGAATTAGTCCCTGCCCTCCTGTAGATTCTGCAAAATAAATTATGGGAATTGAAGAATGTTATTTACTG
>ML781491.1:1041613-1063569 GCA_009831015.1 Picea engelmannii
CAAACAAATAAGGGGAATGAGAATAAACACTCTTCAAAACATCATTTCTACATTTTAACATAGTGGACATGAAAGTACCAAGTATGTTGTTTTCTTACTAGACTAATGATGTTCTTCATTACATTCAATATATGAAAGAAAATTTCTCTCTCTCTCTCTCTCTCTCTCTCTCTCTCTCTCTTTATATATATATATATATATATATGTGTGTGTGTGTGTGTGTGTGTGTGTGTGTGTGTGTGTGTGTGTGTGTGTGTGTGTGGTTGTGTTCTTCAAAATATCATCTCTACACATGAGCATAGAGGGCATGAAAGTATTAAGTGGGTAAAACCATGAATGTCGGTAACACTTTTGTGAGAATCAGGCCGCAAAAAATGTTCCCTTCCAATTGATAATAAAGGAGGGTGACTCAATAGCCTATACAACTCTCGTAGTCTATAGTCAACAAGGAAAAAAGGAGTCAAGGAGGTTTATTTGGTGTCAAACCCTAAAGTGACATTAAATAAAATAAATAATTATATTTAAATGAAATTGGAGGGAAAATTAAGTGAGGGTTTGATTTGGTCAAAAAGAGGGAAATATTTAGAAGTCCTAGAGGAAGGATAAATAGAGAGGTAACCCTTCTCTTTGGAATTATGATTTTATCTCTTGTTGATGTGTTCTTTCAACCAAGTTTTCATTAGGGTTTGGAAAAACCCTTCCATTTCAGTTTAGTTTCAGTGGTGAAATATCCATCCTGGCTAGACAAGGAGGAGGATTCATCTGGTGTCCTCCTTTGAGTTAATTGTGGTGTTTGGTTTCATCCTGGAGAGAGTTTGGAGGGATATCGTCTTGCATAGGGGATTTACGACATTTCTTAAGGGGAGGTCGATCGTCAGATATACAGGTGCCAGGAGGGTTTCACGTAACTATTTAAGGAGACATCCACACGGGTTGAGCATGAGTTGTCCCTTGAGGCTTTGCTAGACATCCAACAGTCGTTCCACGAGGACCTCTGTGAATTAGGGGCTGAAATAGTTCGTTGGATAGGGATTATGAGGGTTACCGAAGAGACTAGAGGGTCGCTTGTAGAGTAGACATTATTGGAGCAGAGCAGTGAAGGTCTTGGGGATCCTTGGATCAATGGACATCAAAGATTGGCATCATTCCAGGGTTTCTTGTATTGTTTATATAGTAGATTGTGTAGATGCCTAGAAACCATTAGACTTGTGTTCTTAGGAGTATTTTTCAATTGTTGTTATAGCCATTAGATATCATTGCATTGTTGATATTTTGGGAGTTTCCATCCATAATAAGATGCCATGGCTATCTTCTCTATTTTTTGTGTAATGGATGCATGCAATATTTTTGACAATATTCCTATTTGAGAAAATTATTTGTAAGGAGTTAACAACACTACTAATACAAGTGTTTGACATATTTACATAAGAAGAAGTAACAAATTTGGGACAAAAAACATAATATTTCCACCTAGCCTCGTTGGGGACATAACGGTGGTATCATAGATAATGATTCTACTAGCCTATAATTACATCAATGCTTAGGAGGAAGGGACATGGAGGACTGTTCGCTCAAGAGTAACTAGAACTAGAAAAAGAAGAAAACCAAACATAGTCAGAGCCATAAGGAGGCATGGGGGACCATGGTGAGGACAAGACCCTAGAACTATTGGATTCCATAGCTGAGGGACATAAACATATGGACATAGAGAAACGACAGTTTACACAGTTCCTAGCACATTTCCTTACCGACAACTAGATGAATTAAAACCAAGGAGGGGACAATGGGAACCAATCTGAGGGTATAAATACACATATTCCAGCACAGGGTGTCCTTTAGGAAGGAAGCAAAAAGGTACCCAGACTACTGTTGCCACCATTCCTTAAGGAGAAACTTATGGGAATTGATGAGCTCTTAAAATACCTCCTTTCTTTCACTTCATTTCACTATTTTATCATCATATTTGACCATAATCCATTCCCTTCACCCTTTAAAGCATACAATTTATTTAAAATATATTGATTAGAAGCATTAAAAATAAATGATGTGAGTTTATAATTTTTAATGTATTTTACATGGTTTTAACTAATTTGTAGATGATAAACGTAGTGTTATGAACATCTTGTTTTATATAGCTATACAATCCACTGAACAGATAAGAAATGGATATCATGGGGGATGCATTCACTATATACATTATTAAAACGTTTGCATAATTGAAATATCAATTTAATAATCTTTGTTCTTTTTGTTAGGTGGACGATTGTACAAACAAAAATGAAGGGAGATTGTTCCATCCAACAGATCGTGTTTTTCAGAACTGAATGCAAGCTTCGTTGAAGTATTTAATCACAAGCAACTCGGATTTGAGATTCCAACGGGTGTCAGTCTGAAAGAAAAGGCGATGACAGTGCCACATCTTATAGCAACAATTAAGAGATATTGTTGAAGCACATTTAATTAAGATAACAAATTACAGTTCAAAATTTTTGTCACGCCCTTTTCCAAGAAGTTAAATTTGAGCTCAATTTATGGGAAAATGAAGTTGAATCAAAAAAATACGGCACATGGGTTTTTTGCATAATATGCGTAATTAGGTCCCTTGTAGGTTGTTTCCTAAAATTATACACAGATTGAGAGAAGTTTGTGGTTCTCTGACGGGGTGAAAAACCCAAATTTTGTGGTAGCCCGACTTTATATCAGACAAATCCGGACCTCCATTAGGACCTTCATCCGATCCTCATTACAGAACTTGGAGTGCAACATATTTATCTGTTAGCATACCTGTGGGCATTTTCGAGCAAAACCAGAACATGGGTTTTTTACCCATTATCATCCCCCTACTATGGTTCCTCTCACACTTCGATTCAGGCAGTTGGAACTCACCCCTATATTCGAGCTATGATTTTAATAAAGTTGTTGTCTATTAATATAGATTTAACAATTTTCTATTTTGGGTAAAGTGTCGACCCTTTCAGTGGTCGACCTCTCAAACTCTATATAAACATGAGTCTGCTAGAATGATGGGATTACCAAAGAAGATAGCAGATGAACTCTGTTAAAATTTGTCCTTGTTATATATTTCTAATGCAATTTAAAATTGTGTTGAAGTTGTGATTATCTTGTGAGCTAGAGTATTGCAGCTACTTGGAGGGCCCACCAATGGTCTGTGTGTTTTTATTTTACTATATATTTCGACTTCTATACTTTCTCTTTTGCAGGAATTTCTCTATTTTCTCTCTTGCAGGAATTTCTATAATTTCTCTGTATATTCAAACTTTTATAATCCAAATTGTGTTTAATTACAAACGCCTTTCTTCTAACTATGTCATCGTTGTATGTACTCATTTTAATTATTTATATTATGCTGCAAACATGTATATCCTCTTTGTAGGTTGATCACTAAAAAATGTGCATATTCATTAAGAGGTTGTTCATATTCCATTTAAAATAGATTAAACTAACCTCTGCAGGTCTGTATAATTATTGTTCTCCTTGTCTAAAGTACAATAGCATAGATATCTCTGATTTAAAGTACAGTAGCATAATTTCATTACGACATTTATTGTTCAAGTAAAATAGTGTAGTTTATGATTTTAAAAGTAGCTCATAGGTTTAATCAATTGAAAGAACATGTATCTCAGATTTCCTTAATGGAAAAGATCTCAGTAGATTGTTTTTTTCACACTCTACATCTTTCTGTAGAAATTAATATTGAGATTATACCATTTGAATTAGATATTGTGTTGAGATGTCATCATGATGTTATTCGTTGTTGTAGACATTAGAGAATGATCATTTGAAAAATAAAATGCAGAAATATAATTTCTCAATTTCCTATGTTGATTTCTGGTATGAATTTCTTATGTCAATCCATTATGTTGATAGTATCATGATGTTGTCTTTTCCAGTTTAGAATTATTTGTGGATTTTAATGTTATCTTTTCTAGAAGTAACTGTGAATTTTAATGTTATCTTTTTCTAGTTATTTTAGAGTACAAATTCTTAATGTTGATTATGTTGCTCTCTTAAGAGTTATTTTAGAGTACAGCTTGTAGTAGTTTCACATGGTCACTTTTCAAGTAGATATTAATTCATCTATAGTATTTCTTAAAACAAAATTATCAATTTCATTGTTTATGTTGAAGCTATAGTCTTTCTTTAATTAAAGAATGAAGTTATAGGAATGCACAAAAAGTTTGTTTCCTTTCTATCTTGACACATACTATGTTACAAATCAAAGTTCACTTAATCTCTTTATTATATGAGTGTGTTGTCGGAATTAGATTAGATTAGGCTAGACTAGGATATATTAGAGATCTAGACCTCCACATACAGTGATAGCACCTCGAATCCTATGAGCCCTGGGTTAACAATTTAATGTCGAAATATATAGCATATATTTCACTCGACGAGAACACATGAAAAACAATATCTGGTTGGCGATGTCAAATCCTACCTCATGGAGTATAAGGAAATAGAGGAGGAGGAACAAGAAAACATGCCTTACACTGACTACTGCAACCTTAGAATGAGTAAAAATCCTAGGATAAGCCAGAGCCAACACAATTTTTACCTTCTATACAAGATAGGGAAGTGGACAGTGACACCTTTTGATGGATCTTCCAAGAGAACATCCAGAGCATGGATGAACAAGTTGGACACTTACCTCTAGATTAACCTGGTGATGAAGGAAGAGGAAATCAAGTTTTCCACCCTACACTTGGAGGGAGAAGCTAATGAGTGGTGGTACCATGGGCAAGTAATGTTGGGGAATTCCAACATCACATCATATACGTATTTCACCCAAAGGTTGATGGATATGTTTGATAGAAAGGACCTTGAGATCCATTTCAAGGAGCTAGCGCAGTTGAGGTAGACATGCATACTTCACCAAGTTTCACAGGATGCTTGTCATTGTGACTGATATTTCTGAGAAGAGGTTGGTAATTTTATTCACTTATGTCTTAAATGAACCCTTGAGAGGTTGGGTAAAGGAATTTATACCAACCACACTACAAATTCCATCATGAAGACTTGGGATATGGCAGACACAACATCCAATAAGGCACCAGTGAAAACCTTTATTCCACAAAAGGGTCAGGCGACAAAGTTTTGTCATAAAAAATAGACGGGAAAGGAGAGGATGGATGAAGAAACTCTGAGAGAAATAAGGATGAAGAAGCTTTACTACAGTTGCAAGGAGCCATGGGAACCACGCTATCGATGTATGGGTAAAGCTAAAGTCCACTACATTGAGGTAGTTTCCAACAAAGAGGGTGATGATGATGGTGAGGGAATTGGATAAGACAGTGATGATACATTCCATGATACAGAGAAGATGCCATTGCAGGATATCCCCAAGGGAGTAAACATTTCCACACTTTCAAGAGCCCGTAAATATTACACCTTCAGGTTCAGAGGGATTGTGCATGGGAAAAGGGTTACAACATTGGTTGATGGTGGGGCCACCTACAACTTCATTGATGTTGCACTTGTCACCAGGAGATGAATCCCTGTGGAGGATTTCAAGGCATTCAATGTGGTAGTAGAAGATGGGTACAACATGACGTGTACTCAGAGGATCAAGGGATTGGAAGTAACATTGGGAAACTATACATTGATAGATGAATTTTATGTCGTGGATTTATCATATACTCATGTGGTGCTAGGATTTCAGTGGTTTTACTCATTAAGAGATATCTCCATGGACTATCGGGACATGAGGATGGAGTTCCAGGACAAGGGTGGACATCGAGTCATCCTAAGAGGTATGTCGAAAAGTGCCCCCATGATCATGTCTAACCAATGCATTGAGGCCCTTTTAAGACATGGGGACGTGGATTGCAGAGTAAAGTGCTTGATCACCATGGACAATCCATCACAATATCACCAACACTACCCTATGGATATCCATGTATTTCTTGGAAAGCATGAAAGAGTGTTTGAACCATTTCCAGTAAAGAGACCACCTAACACTAGTAAATTTGGTTCATTTTGCAATGGCCATTTCGACGCTCTTGCGATGTTATGTCCTGGAGATTGTGATGATTCTTGGGTCCCTAAAACATGACATCATATCCCATGGAAATTACGACGAACCTGAGATAACGTTGCAAGAGCGACAAAACAATGCTTTCATCGCCAGAGAGACAACTTACGGAGGTTGTCGCAAGAACGACAACATAGGAAATCGTCGCAAGAAAGACAACCAAGGATGATCATCACAAGAATGAAAATGATGGATGATCCTCTTCGTCGCAAGAGAAACGACATATCCTATCTTTTGCGATGAACAAATAGTCGCAAGAGTGAAAAAATGTCGATTGATGTGACGAAATATTCATACGATGGATGATCATGTTCGTCATAAGACAAACGACATATCCTAGTTTCTGCGACGAAAAGGTCGTCGCAAGACTGACGAACGGTTGAAAGTTGCGACGAACTATTCATATGATGGATGATCATCTTCGTCGCAAGACAAACGACATATCCTAGTTTCTGTGACGAACAGATCGTCGCAAGACAAACAACATATCCTATTTTCTGCGATGAGCAATTCATTGCAAGAGGGACAAACGATCAATAGCTACGACGAACTATTCATACGATCGATGATCGTGTTTGTCGCAACAAATACAAAATATATTTATTTAAAAATATATATATTAAAGATTAATGCAATAATGAGGACAACTACAAAGTTGTTACTAAATGGAATATGTGAAACCTTTGGCAGTAAACATGCTTGAAAGAGAAATATTTCCATAGGATGCTCTCTCTAATTTGGGAGATGCTTAAGAATAAAAGAGAATGACTTTAATGAGATGAAGCCATACAACCCTTTCAGTTCTTTCATTAATGGATGAAAAGTTGAAGAACATTAAGACATCTAGTTCTGAGATGCCATTAAAATATGGATTTACCACAACATCTAGTTTTCAATATCTAGTTTTGTGATGCCATTAAAATATGGATTTACAAAAGCATCTAATTTTCATGTTGAAAACTATTGTTCAAGGATTATATTAACATCAATTTGCTTAAAATATTAAAAGAATATAAATATTTGTAGCTAAAAGAATATAAATATTTAGAAACTAAAATGTAGAAATTTGATCTCTTATGCCATTGCACTATTCCCTATTGTATTTCATTTACTATTGACAAGAATAGAAATATGATTTGTCTTAATCTCCTTGAAGAAACTCCATTTTCCACCAAATCCTCTCTAAGACTCTCCATCACATTTGAAACATCTCTCATGGTTGGACATTCTTCATTTGGAACATGAGGTTATGATTCTCATAAGATTTCGATGTCAAACCTTTTGCAAGGAATTACACTCTGCTCACAACCTGTTCATTTTGCAAATGGAAAATCTTCATAGCAACAATCATGCAATCATTCAAAATTCCTTTGTACAGTCATCCAAAACTATCCTTCCCCAACAAATTATCCTTGAGTAAGGAAAATACTTTTGGACCATAGAGACCTAAATTTTCACTTAAGGATATGATAATGCTTTGATTTGTAGAAAATTCTCCTTTTGATATTTATTCATTGATATTGTTGAAAGATAAATTCAAATAGTGAAGCTCTTTCAACTTGTTGAGAGTAATTGGTATTTTGCTTGATAAGGAGTTATAAGAGAGATCCATGTCCATGAGATTTTGTAGATACTCAAGTGAATATGGAATGTAACCTTCTAAGGAATTGTTAAATAGATTCAATTATTCGAGTGAAGTGCAACTTACAAGTGTTGGTGGAATGACACTGGTTAATAGATTGGTAGAAATGTCTATAGCTAAATCATTTTCAAGTTTCTCTTTCTCTAGAGGTAAGGGTGGAATAATTTCCTTTGGTGCTAATGCAGTACTCGACAAAAAAATAATAAATATTACAATAAATATCACATGAGAGTAATAAATATCATAGGAGTGTATAAAGGTCATTGGTGTAACACACTAGGCTGGTGGGATGCTTGATTTTCATCTTCTTGGAACTTGGGATGAGTATTTAGGTTCATTGGTGCCTATGATTTGTAATTTCTACTCGAAAGCGGTATCTATATCTATTCATTTCAAATACTCTATTGCATAATTATGTTTATGCTTATACTATGATATCTAGGGGATTACTTATACACAGCCACAAAAAACCATGTTGAAGTATTAGATTAGTTGTGTGAATCATATGATATGATGAATTAAAGAAAATCATATATGCTACAATATACTTGGGTGTGGTTCATTAGATAGAATTATTGGCCCCATAGTGGCCCACAAATGATGGTAATGTAAAAATAAATAAATAAAAGGAACCTTAAGAAGTCATAAAAAGAAGAAAAAAGACAAGACATATATGATCTTTGATATTCTAATGTGTAGCATTGCATTGATACAACATCTAGAGCATCTGCAAATGCACGAACTGCATACTGTAGTAAATAGAAACATAATTATATTTAGTTTCTATGAAGTCCAACAATGTTTGAAATTTGAATACAAGAATTTGTTTCTATGATGTTTTATTAAAATATTTATAGTGTATTATTCATAGATTAGGCACTATTAAAGAAATGGGTTCTTTAAAAATGACAAACATGTACCTGAACATGTTTCCATATTAAAACATCATCTGAATATACTATTTTCCATCTTAAAACATATACACGGTTTGGTTGATGGTTCAATATTTTTCATTATATATGAAAGTATAGGTCATCAATCACAACAAAAGATGTAATGCAAAAAGGTTTATTGATTTTGCAGTACCCATTTCCCAAATGTTCCCAATGGCATACACAACAAGCACAGTGGCATACATAGTAGGCCATTGGGCCCGCTCTGTATGCCAATTGGCATACACTTGAGGAAGTTGTTGTAATCTACATATTTGTTTTTCTTCCCAGTGTCATGGTGTTATAGTGTTATTTTCCACCTAATCATTAGGTAATTATCACCTAAAGATCACCTAATCACTAGGTGATTACCCCCTAGAAATATCTCATTTTAACCCTTAAAACCTACCACTTTTTCCCTGAGTTTCCAACTAAATTCCAACTCTGTCACCTTTTTCCTTCATTGAGGGAGTGACTGAAAGGGGTGGTCACACCCTATGGCTTTCCAAGGAGTGGCCGATCACTCTGTCTATGTGTCTAGGGAGCGACCAAGTCTAGATGCTCCTATTTTTTATTTAGTTTCAATGGATAAGACCTACCACTGATTTCTCAGGGATTAGCCTCGATAAGGATTCCATTGTTCAGAATTTGTCGGAAGAACCAGAGTGTTGTTGACAGCTTGTCGTCGACGCTTCGGATCCACAACAGGATCCATCATCAGGACAAAAAATCTTGAGGAAAAATAAGAGACGAGCCTTTAATAAATAGTGATGAGGCAGGTGAAAAAACTTCGGTCGGCTAAGTGAAACCCTCGTTTTTAGGAGACTTTTCAAAAGATAATAAATAGTGGTTTAGTTAAGTGGTTTAAATATTAGGTTTTTATGTTAAACGTAGGCTAGATTTAGGGTTGACCAAAATGTGTTAGTATTAAAAATATTAATTTTATGTTGATTAAAGGTTAAATTAAGGTTAAATTAATGAGGTAACCCCTAGTTAGGAGGAAGTTAATATAATATTAAGTTAATTTGATATGATATTAATAAAACCTAAGTGATTCCAACTTATAATCTTCTACCACTGATATGATATTGATAAAACCTAAGTGTTTCCAACTTAAAACCTAAGTGATTCCAACTTATAATCTTCTACCACTGATTTGATATTAATAAAACCTATAATTAACAGAAGATTAATATTAATAATAGTATTATTGCCACCCCTTTTTATTAACCTTAATTTAACCTAAGTGATTCCAACTTATAACCACTGATATGATATTAATAAAACCTAAGTGATTCCAACTTAAAACCTAAGTGATTCCAACTTATAACCTTATACCACTGATATGATATTAATCAAACCTAAGTGATTCCAACTTATAATCTTCTACCACTGATATGATATTAACAAAACCTAAGTGATTCCAACTTAAAACCTAAGTGATTCCAACTTATAATCTTCTACCACTGATATGATATTAATAACACCTAAGTGATTCCAGCTCATAACCTTCTACTGATATGATATTAATAAAACCTAAGTAATTCCAACTTATAATCTTCTACCACTGATATGATATTAATAAAACCTATAATTAACAGAATATTAATATTAATAATAGTATTAATGCCACCTCTTTTTATTAACCTTAATTTAACCCATAATTAACATATAATTAATATTAATATGATTAACACCTTTTACCATATAGTTAACCCCAAATTTAGCCTTTTTTGAACATAAAATTTAATATTAATAATATGAACCTAAATTTAGCCTATAATTAGTCAAACTAACTTAAGATTAATATTAATAATACTAACTTCCTCGAGCCTAGGGTTTACCTCATTAAATTAACCTCAATTTAACCTAGAATTAACATAAAATTAATATTTATAATACTAACATTGCTTAGTCAAATTAACTTAAGATTATATTAACTTCCTTCTAACTAGGGTTTACCTCATTAATTTAACCTTAATTTAACCTTTAATCAACATAAAATTAATATTTTTAATACTAACACCTTTTGGTCAACCCTAAATCTAGCCTACGTTTAACATAAAAACCTAATATTTAAACCACTTAATTAAACCACTATTTATTATCTTTTGAAAAGTCTCCTAAAAACGAGGGTTTCACTTAGCCGAGCGAAGTTTTTTCACTCACCTCATCACTTTTTATTAAAGGATCCTCTCTTATTTTTCCTCAGGCTTTTTTGTCCTGATGATGGATCCTGTTGTGGATCCGAAACGTCGACGACAAGCTGTCAACAACACTGTGGTTCTTCCGACAAATTCTGAACAAATTTCTCACCACAGAAACCTAAATGAAAGGATTCCATTATGAGCCCAAGAATATTATCCTAATAACTATATGGATTTATCCCTAAAGCCCTATAAGAACCAAGCCATTTCCCATGGAAAGGAGGGAGGAAAGATCTAGAGAAAAGTTACTCTGGTAATTTGGTTGCAAAACTTGGGAAAGGAGCTTGGAAGGAGGCCATCTCTTCAGTCTATATCATTAATTTGTAATATTTCTTATTTGATTAATAGAAGACATACTGGTAACTGGGTGTTTCCCTCTATCTAGTTTTTATTTAAGTTTATGTATTCATTGATAGAGAACTAAGATACTTATTTGTTATGATACATTATTAGATCTGTTGTCAATCCATGCATGATTTCTTTGATCTTTGGGTTTAATGTATGAATCGGGTATAGGAATATCCTTATTTTATGTCTCTATTCATGTCTTAGGCACTGGTAGAACCTAAGGGAGCTCAGATTTTGTAGGGCTCAAAATCTGTACAACGAACTGGCGATCATATTGGGGAAGTTTTTCTCCATGTATTAATCCCCTTAGATTGTTGAGTTTTTTAATCTTCTTTATAAATATATCTTACCTTTTAAGTTCTCTTTTTCCATCCCAATCATTTCCCCACTCTTTTCTAAGCCTAGTTGAAGAAACCCATATCCCATATCTGTCATATCTCATCCAGATCCACCCTTTTTTCACTTCCCAAGTTTGGTCACCCTTTCCCTGTGTAAATAGAGAGACCAACCTCCTTTGGTCGTCATTTTGTCTCTATAAGGGCGAGAACAACCTCCTTTTGTCCCACATTTTTCTCTATAATGGAGCGATCAACCATCCTCCTAGGTTAACCAGGTGTGACCATACTTTATGGTTGCCCTTTCTCCCTTCATAGGAAGTGACTGGTGGCTTTGTCTCCCTTTTCAAGGAGTGACTATTATCTTGAGAACAATTTTTGAAGATTTATCCTTCAAAAAACCAACTCAAATATTTTTTTTGTGGCCCTCTTCAACACTCCAGATCCACCTTGGATTTGCCTTATATTTCTTGCTGTGAATTTTACAATTTTTTGTGAATTGTTTTGTTTTTTTATTGAAAACTTTTCCTCTCTTTCTATATGTCACTCATATGTCATCTTGTTGCAATTATTATTGCATTGGTATAACTATATTTGTTTGCCTTGAAATTCTCAAGTAGTCTACAGATCCTTGGCATCTCCCTGAGAGATCATTTGGAGAAATTTCTCTTCGATTGTTTTCCCACTCTCGCTTTGATTTCTTGGAGTGTTGATTGCTTTTCAGTCATTTAGAATATTTTTTTTAGTTTTGAAGCCTTGATTTTTGCGTGTTTAAATTTGGGATATTTTATTTCTTCCTTATTATTTACATTTCAATGCATTACACATTATAGATTGAAAGAAAATCAATAGAAGGGATTCCTTTCAGATTGCAATTACTTGAAAATAAAAAGAGAAAGCATAAATTTTTGTTGGAGTGTTTTCTAATGTAGCTTAGGAAAGTTTTTTGCTTTTAGATTGAAAAAAAATTATTTCATCATTTGGCATTGTTTTCTATTTCATTGAAATGAAAATTCATATTGCATGTTGTTGAGTGCTTAGTTGTCATTATAAACAAGTAAAGAAATCCCCTCCCTACTTTAGCTAGCTTTCGTCAAAAAGGAATTATTGCATTACATTATTCTATGCACCTTTTTGGAGTCAAGTCCTTTACACATCATTAGTTTCACTACCACACCCTTGAGTAAACCAACAACCATAAAATCAAGCACTTAATAAAAATGATCTAGCAACCTTTCTTTTTAGGGCTTGTACATGAACAATAGATCAGGATAGATATTTGGAATAGGATGTGAGGTGAACTCTCCAAAGAAACTAAAATCAACTTAGAATCTTGTGATAGGGAGAGAAAATCCAATTTTTGTATAAGCATAGATGGGACCCCCCTCTCACACAAGGTCATGTGCAGGAGAGAAGTGAATATTACCCCTTTGAAGCTTAATCAAACGTAGTGGAACATTAGTATATTGGGGTTTCTTCTTCAGAATCGAATATTTTCATTTGGTCTTGGAACTTCATGGATCCTGAATCCGTTCGGGGTCCTCTGGATATTTTTTGGGTCCTCTTGAAGAATTTTGGACTTGATATCCTGCCCATACTTTTAGACCCGACTGTTGACTATACCCACCCAGAGGATGACTTTGAGTTGGTGACCTTAGTTTCCATAATATTTAGGGTATTTACTCAAGGTGACTGTGAAGGGTAGTCTTCACTGTACCTAGGTTAGGTGTTGGTGAAACTCACTCGGGCTCATTGGAGAGTCACCTGCGGATCTCGTCGTAAGGAAACCTGCACCAAGGCATAAGTTCGTTAAGCAGGTCACCAACATAACTGATCCACCTGATCCATCCCCATCCCCTTCTTACATGTTCCCACGATGTTGGATTTCATCACCAACTAGAAAGTTCATTGTGAGAAGTTATTGGTTTGTTTGGTTTGCTTCCTAGATTTTATTGCACATGTTGTTTGTTTTATTAGTGGACCTTAGGGTTGAGGTTGTATGTATGGTGTAATTCCCTGGGTATACGAACGAAAGAATCCCTTTTCTGGGGATACCGTTTGTTTCTCCTTATGCAGGACACATTGTTCCACCTTACATTGAAACTTTGACCCTTCCTGGTCTCACGATTGGGTTATCGATTTGGTTGTTTTCCACTCCGGTGAACATCAATGATCCTAGTGCTTCATATGTAAAAATCCACCCCCATATCATCAACCTCATGTCGATCCTTCCCATTCCTCACCCATAGGTTCTTCTTCCCATTCCTCCTCTTCACCTAGTGAAATCCCTACAACTAGTAACTAGGTGGAAAAGAGGAAGAAGAAACTGAACAATAAGAAGAAGAAAACCAAGAAAGAAGTAACACTTCCAACCACTGCAGGACACATTGGAAGTGATTAGCCAGACTCTGGGCATCATCCTGGGAGTGTTGACGGTGGCGTTACATCTAAAAATTGCAAGCCCAAATTCCTTTGCAGGATTTACAAGGGTGATCATCTTCTCAAGGATTTCCCTGGTATTCCAAAGGTCATAGAAGTGTGGTCTCATGTTTCTTCTCAATCCTCTTCATCAGTCGCTGTAGGTTGTGTTGGTGACATCCCGTTGACTAGTAATCAGTTTGGAAAATAGGAAGAGAAAAGTCAAATTTCCTTGCTTGATATGTAAGGAAATGCATCACACCTACCTTTGTCCCCACATGGATGAAGCTTCATATATGTTGAAACATATTGTTGATGTTCAACAAAAAATTCCAATAGGTTACCGTAAAATCTCTCCCAACCCGAAATTAGTTGATGAATTGGTCAATCCAGTTCCATCCTCAGTTAGTTAGGTTGATCAAGTGATCATTTTCATTTCATCCTCAATTGACCCAGTTGATAAAGTGGTCGATTTGATTCTATCATCGATCGATCCAACTCTTCCATCGAAGAGTGAAACCCAGTGATCAATCTGAGTACCTCCTCGGTCGATATGTTACCTCAAGTGGTCGATTCGATATCCCCATCGATTGATGCCACTCCTCCCTTGAAGAGTGAGGATGTCACTCAAGTATTTCTTTTTACATCGGATTCCTCCGGACAAGGGGGCATTCCAACCATTCCAACGACACGCCCTCCAAGAAATGAGATTGTCATGTAATGGAATGCTCTCACAGAACCTCGTATTTCTTCTTACACACCTTTCCAAATCATTTTTTAGGTTTGTGGTAGGAATATTCCTAACACTATAATCGACAAAGGAGATTATGTTAGCATCCTATCCTCAAATGCTTGGCAATCTCTTGGTTCACCTTAGCTTGCGTCGATGACTTAGAATATGTTGTATTTCAACAGAAGGGTAAGTCAACATTTAGGGATCCTTCCTCATTTTCCTATTACTTTTGGGTGGAAAAATGGTCTACATTCAAGTGATGGTAGTCCATGACCCCTTGGATTTTAATTTTCTCATTGGGTGAGACTATGTTTATGCTATGCAAGCTTTTGTGTCCACACTCTTTCGAGTGATGTGTTTCCTTCACAATTCAAGCATAGTGACCATAGACCATATTTCATTCATTGGCCCTCATATGATGGCCAACCATATGACTTCCCTGAACAGTCTTTATATGCCAACATCATCCACCCCGTCGCAGTTCAATTATGTGGCAACCTGTCCCATGCATTCAACTCTTAATGGGAAGGAATATATCCCTTATTCTAACTTATATATGATAGTTGACATGGTGATATCTTTGATAGGGATTTTTGAGCCTACTCTCCCTACCCCTATTGCGCCCCTCGACATGTTTTCCTTCCAGAGTGTTTTTTTTCTATCTAGCGAAGATCTCTTGGAATCCATGATCGAGGTTTGTCCCTTGACATGTATTCCTTTTGGACTATTATCCTATGGGAAGCCATGATCAAGATGATATCTACGAGAATGGTTCCCATTTCTTTTTCAAGATCGTTAAAAAATGAATCAGAGGCCTAGAGATCCAACCCAACAAAGAGCATAGTTTATTTTTTATTTCAATCTCGTTAAACAATGAACCCAATCACCACAAGCATAGTTCTTTTCCTATGTCAAGCACGTTAAAAAATGAAACAGTTAGTAGCAAGCATAGTTTTCTTCTCTATGGAAAGCTCACTAAAAAATGAAACAGAGGTATGGGAATCAAACTTAGAGGTTACTGAGCATAGTTTTTTTCCTGTGTCAAGCTCGTTCAAAAAAATGAAACAAAATCTTATGAGCATAGTTCTTTTCCCATGTCAAGCTCGTTAAAACATGACACAATTGCCTCTCCCATTGAGTCGAGTATTCCATTACAACTTGTAGTTGAACCTTGATCCTTTTTCTTCCTCCCTCCCTGGTGAACATTTTTCCTATTAGTAACCAGGAGTATGTTGGGTATAGAAATTGGTGATAGGAGCAGAGTCAGTGGATGAAATGAAGCTTGGGTGGAATGTCTCTAGCCTTTGATCATCATTATGGAGTTAAGCCACTAGCTTCTCAAGCTGGGGGCAAACTACCAACCACCCACCTTTGGAATTTACATTGGGAAGTGTCGAGCACAATTAGATTTCGGTTTTAAGCTCATTAAAAAAATGAAGCTGGTTCCAAGCATAGTTTTCCTAGTTTCAATCTCGCGAAAAAATGAAACCTACCCAAACATAGTTTTACTTTGTTTCAAGCCTGTGTAAAAATGAAACCAATCTCGAGCTTAGTTTTTTTTCTTTCTTGTGCTCGTTAATACATGGGAATAGGTTACCGAGATTCGTCTTTTTTCTTTCTCATGCTCCTAAATACATGAGAATAGGTTACCAAGATAACGTTTATCACTTTTTCGGACTTGTAAAAGCTATATTAAAAAGAAACTTTTGGAGTTTCCTTTAAGCTCTTTTTAAACTCCTTAAATAAGAAAAGATTGTCGAGTAAGCTTGTCATTTCACACTCGATATATGGATTTGAAAATACATCCACCTGGTATACGTTTACCCCTTTTTCATGCCAGATGGAATAATTACAAAAAAGGACCTCGTTATAGAGAAATATTTAAGATCTTTTCGAACTCATTAGAAAACGAAAAAGATTGCCAAGCGATCTTGTTGTATTTTACACTTGTTAAATTCAATTAGAAATCACGTCAGTTGAGCGATAGTTTATCTCTTTTTCGATCTCATCAGACTATTTACGAAAAAGGAACACCCTATCCATTTTGTTTAGGAGAGTTCTCCTAGGTATCGTTTTATACTTTTCCAGACCCTGGAGACTAACTTTACAAAAAAGTTCATTGCGGAGTCTTCTTTATGACCTTTTCAGACTCTCTAAATATGAAAAGACCATCGAGTTTACCTTATTTGGGCTCGTTAAAATTTAAATTGAAGGACCCACACATGGGAACGAACCCCTCCTTCTTTAGGTTTGTTAAAAATATGTCGAGGGACTCATCGCCATATGATCTATATCGAGCATACGTTATCCTTCTCAAGCTCTTAAAACTAGAAAGAGGTACTCGTCGCTCATGGTGGAGAATTTTAGAGGGTTTTTCCATCTTGTTATCTTCATTATCTGGCAACAATTCCTACTTTGAGTCACCCTTGAACAATGCACCTATTATATCATCATATCTAACAGTTGGGTCATACATTCTCTTTCTTTGACCACCATTTCCATTGCGTCTCACGTTCCCCTAATAGGTCCATGACCAATGTTATGGTATTCATATGAGTTAATGTTACCGAGTCAAGTTATTTGTCATGCATACTTGTTGAAGGGAAGTTTACCTGTGTTAGCCATCTGCAGTCCTTTTTTTCCTCTTTCTCCTGGCCATCCTTGCATCAATTGTGATTTATTATTATTATGTTCATACCATCTATCTTTACATGTTTCGTTTCGATTGACGGGGGATACATCAAGGCCCTTCTTCGACGGATTTCACCCTGTCGACTCCAACTCATTATCCAAGATTGAAATCTAGAAACCCATCAGTACCATGGGACTTGCAGATATCATTGGCAGGTCTCCTTGCATTTCGACAATGGGTTTACATCATCGTCTCCTGTCGAATGAATCTACGAGTGTTCGACGTCAACTCCTTTCTTCACACTTTGTATATTGTACTAGGTATCTTGGGTTCCATCATCATCATCGGTGGATTCCCTTGCATCTGTTAACAATATACATTAATGATCGATAATCAAATAGTTTCTACCATGCTTGACTTCAACCTATTTATTCGCATGTTGTAGATTCATACCATTTGGATCAAGGATGAATACCTTGGGATAAGATTGCACTCCTATTAGATGATATTCACTATTACATATAGGATAAAAAATCGACGAACTATTACAACGATTGTGATAAAATCAATTTTTTTGTCGAATTGTTTTTTAAAAAACAAAATTTTACTGTTTTTTTTTTAAATTAGTCCCGATAACGTTGGATTTCTGACATGTTCTAAGGTCGTTGGAAGTACAACGCCTAGTTCAGACACTTTAATTTATCCGTTTGTAGGTCAACATAACGATCATTGACTTTGAAATGGTCAACCTTAATTTAGGGTTATAGTCGTCGGAATTCCGACCATGACGAATCTATAAATTAGTTAATTCGAACCGGATTTCAACTAATTTGTTATAGTTGTGACATATTTTATGTGTTATAGCTCTGCTAATATTCATTTTTATGTGAATTTTTTCTTGTTGATTAAGAGATCGAACTGATATTTGATCTACAAAGCTTAGTTTTGTGATCATTGTTCAAGGCATGCAAGAGGATTTTAGACTTTGAAGGTTAGTTAAATATTTTTTTTCTTTTGTCTCCTTTAATATTTTATAACCTTATACATTTATGTAGATTTTATGTCATCTATGAACATGCTAATTTTTCCATGCTTATATCTGACTTGATCTCTTGCCCTAGTTCTATTATGTCGTTTGATTATGTTACTTGGTTATGGTGAAGCTTTGAAGCTTATGTGGTAAAATATATTGTATGGTTTGGTCTATTGCATTTCAAGAATCGAATAGATCTAACACATCATCACTAAACTTTATAACATAATCGTCTCAATATTTTGGTTGTGGTGAAGAATGTGGAGATATTATGGACACGGTGACGAGAGATGTTATTGTCCTTGCGCTAAATGCGGGAGCAAAAAAGTCAGAAGAATTTTAATACAAATAATTGTAAGACATTGCAGAACCCATGGCCACATTGAAGGTGGACCGAACAAATATCGTCCCTTAGTAAAATATATATTCATTATTATATCTTTATATTGATTGTATTTATAAAATTTCATATTGTTTAAATATTTCTTATGCAATACACTAATTTTTCATGACTGTTTGTAATTATAAAGTTAGGATGGTCCCCTAAGCATCTGAATGCGCCAAGTACTAGTAGAAATGATGTTGTACTACAAGGTGCCGAGGAATTTGGAGTGTCGAATATTGAAGATCAAGTTAATGATCCTATGGAAGAAGATGGCAATAATAACAATATAGTTGAAGACGATGGGACAAATGAATTGATCCAAGACTTGTTCGCTCGATCGAACGAGGATGATGATGAGGACATTGGTGATCTTGACGTACCTCTGCTAGAGAAGGAAGAAAAACCACTTTATGAAGGTTCAAAAGCAAATCTTCTTTCTACTACATTATTGTTGGTGAACTTAAAGGTTTTGAATGGTTTTTCAAACAATTGTATGACACAGATCCTAAGGTATGTAATATGGTTCATCATCACATATACATAAAGGTTGATTTTTTTTTCTTGTTTTTAGTTTTAATTAATGTTTGAAATAAGAATTAAATATTTACAAATTATAACATTCTTTACACTAATTACTTATTTTTTATGTCGTAGATTGTTAAGTGAATTTATGTTACCATCGTCAAATATTTTACCTCACACATACCAAGATTTAAATGCCATTATGAAAGAAATTGGAATGGAGTATCAAGCTATAGATGCATGTCCCAATGATCATATTATATACTATGGACAACATGCGTCGAAAACAAAATGCCCGCAATGTCAGACCAATAGATATCGAACCGATCAACTAACAAAAAAGGTGCCTCGTAAGGTTCTTCGTCATATTCCCATAATTCCACATTTGCAACGACTGTTCTGGTGCGAAATCATAGCATAGTTTATGGATTAACATGCACAAAATAGAAGTGGAGATGGTGTTCTTTGAATGGCTACAGATGGTTATGCATTTAAGGAAATTGAGGAAAAATGGTCAGTTTTTAAAGATGAACCTTGTAATGTTAGGCTTTCATTGGCTGATGACGGTGTTAATCCATTTGGGGAGCTCAAGTCTATTTACTCAGTGTGGCCAATTTCTGTTATCAACAATAACATTCCTCCTTGGATGTCAATAAATAGGGAGCACATAATGTTGACAATGAGTGTTCCAGGTATGTAATGTTATCATTAATTTTCTGAATGTAAGATTTCATTTGTATTTATTGTTGCATAATATCTTGTATTTATTTATTTACTTATATATGCACATCACGTTAGCAATTATGTGTAATTTCAAACAATTAGGTAAGTACCAGGTTAAAGATATGAATGTATATATCGACCCTCTCATCGACGATTTACTAAATTTATGGGCCGACATCACTATGTATGACGTTTGTAAACCAATAAGGAAGAAGGAATTTCAATTCCGTGGAATACTTGTATGGACAATTCATGATGCCCCAGGACTAACACATTTTTGTGGTATGTAAAGATCCATTGCACTTTAATTATAGTATATAATTATTTGAAGATACCATGCTGCTTGTTTTTTTAAATAATCCCCTTCGTATAATTGACATAATTATTAATCCAACTTTTGCAGGTCTTCAAACAAAGGGTAGATTTGCATGTCCAAATTGTGGTCCTAAGATCAAATATCGACGTTAAAAAACTTTAGGAAAGGAGGTGTTTGATGAGTATAGGCACTTCCTCTCTAAGAACCTTAGGCATCGTACTATTGAAAAACATATTTTCAATGGGAAAGAAGAGACTGGATTAAAACCACGAAGAATGACACCTCACCTATGGTAGTTGGAATATAACAAAAGTCGCCGAGATGGTATATTGCAATTTGTTTATGTAATATTGTATATGTAATGTTATGAATTTTTATTTTGTTGAATTTATTTTATGATTCATCAATGTCGTGAAGGTATTAACAATGGGCTCCCATTTGGAATGAAAAGTTATCCCTCTCAGTTCATGAGGTTTCCCTACTATCAGGACCTAAAAATAGCTCATTTGTTTGATACAATGCATATCGGGAAGAATGTGACATAAACATTATGGTGAATCATAGATGGTAGGAGGGATAAAGAAAAAGTCATCAAGATTTGTAGTGACATTCAGGAAGCCAATCATGCAATGCAAAGTGGGATCCAATCAAATAGCGACGGAGATCGAAATAGCCTTTCGTGGTTATTAACAAAGAAACAAAGCAATGATGTAAAAGAGGTCATTCAGAGAATAAAATTTCCCACAGGTTTTTCTTCAAACATAAATAATATATTAACAAAGAAAGGTGAATTTGGTGGGGTAAAAACACATGATTGGCATACCTTCATTAAGGAAATTATTTTTCTATATATATATATTTATATTGGTATACAACTTTTTAGTTTTGTTTTATTATACTTTAGAATCAAATAACGATCGATTTTGATTGTTACAGTATGTTCTACCTCTATCTCTCCTAGACCACTTTGACAACAATGTCAAACAAGTTATATATGATCTTGGCAAATACATGAGGTAAGTAGTAAATTATATGCAAAAAAAAAATTCCAATTTGTTATTCAAGTTCTTAATGACATATGTTTTACTTATAATGTAATATATTAATTTATATGTTTTGTTGAAACATGGTACTTGCTTGCAACATCGACTATAGATGGTTGTCATTGAAAGAAATCCATCAAGAAGATATAAAGTATTGGAAGAGAGAAATTCCTCGACTAATTTGTGAAATGCAAAAGTATCTACCTCTGGCATTTTTCAATGCACAATAACACTACCTCATACACCAAGTTGAGGAGATTGAATTGTGTGGACCAGTACACACAAGTTCAATGTGGATGGTGGAGAGGCACCTGAAATCATTAAAGGCTTTGGTTAGACAAAGAGCATGCCCCGAGAGTTCTATGGTGGAGGGATATATGTTATATCAGTCGATGGTGTATATTAGTCAATATCTTCCTAAATTAGCCACAAATATGAATGTGGATCACATTTGGGATGTGAACTCCATTAAAAAATTTGAAGGGGAGCACCTGTTGGGGAAAGGTAGAATGATGAAAGTGAAAGGTAATTAGGTTTATAATACATCTGACTTTTCCTTTTTATGTGTATCGTACTTATTTAATTTTTATTCTTTCATCAATTATTAATATTTTATACCTTGCTAACTAACATAT
>ML781491.1:1077085-1100438 GCA_009831015.1 Picea engelmannii
TAATAGCAACCCTATCCAATGTGCTCAAAGGCTATCAAGTTGTAGCCCATCGATTTCTATTTTCTACACTGAATTTGAGCTATAAGTGGCGTTTGGCTTTTGTAAACGATTTTGTTATTTAATTTTGTGTTGATAAAAATCAATGATTGTTACAATGGTTTATTCTCAAGATTGTTTTGATTTGCCTTGGGGTAAATATATACTTCAGAGTTGGTAGCTATCGCAATTTTTGTGTTTGTAGCTAGAGTATGGTTATGGCCCTTACTTTTTATTTATCTTTTAAATCCTCTTATGTTTTTCATTGGCGGTCTCGTCCAAGAGTTTTAATATCAACTCACAGAAAAGTGGATTTGAGATCAAAAGGCTATCAAGTTCGAGTGCATCTATTTCTATTTTATACTAAACATTGTTTTGATTCTCTTGGGGCTAAATATGTAATTCCAACAAAATCTGAACTAGCCTCCATTGCAATTTTTGTACAATTTCTGGGATGTGATATTGTTCCCCATACCCATAAGGATCGATATGTATTTGTTTAAATACTTATAAGTTGTTTAATTAGCTATTGAAGGTTAGACAATATTTATCTATTGAAGTTGTTTAGTGACAATTGAAGTAATTTGGTCATTGTTGTATGCAGGTTTTGAAGTAGTTTAAGCCTGAGAGTCCATAGTTGAGACCTATACAAGACAAGTGAATTCTGCCAAAAATATCCTCTTCTAATTTCTCAAACGTAAAATCAGAGTGTCCATGGCTGAGACCTATACAAGACAAGGGAATTCTCCAACCAAAACCAACTGATTTTTCACCTGAGAAATTAGAAGATGATCTTTCTGAAGAATGTTGCTTGGTATAACAGATTGTTCTTGGCAAAAGATGAATGGGAAGGTATTGACAAGAAGGGTAAGGCATTGACGAGAGTTTGTAGAGTTCAGAGTGATAAAATCTAGTTTTATTTTTATTAGATTTGTAAGGCATTGAGAAGAAGGGTTTTGGCTCTGAAAGCTACACTGTGAAAAAAAGAAGCAGTTCCAATAGATTTGTATGATTTGAGAGTTGAATTTTTATAGGATTTGCATTGGAAGGTTGAGAAAATGAGACTGGTCAACAAAAACTTCATTGATGATTACTTGTTCTTAGACATGAAGCCTATCTTGATTACATTCCATTTGAGTCTAGTGACATTTCCATAGTTTGGAAGCCTATGTTTGAACCTCTTAGTGCCTTTTATGAACTTGAGAAAAATAATGCCTTGGCTCTTTTCAACAATATTTTTTTTTTTAAATATTCAGGTCCATCGGTCTTCCGACTACTACAGGTCGGACTTCCGACAGGAAATGCTCCGATCAAAGCGTCAGAACTACAACACTCTCGTCAGTCGCATCGGCAGGATAGCATCGAAATATTCGTCGGTAGACCGACGAACGTCGTCGATAGTTTTCCGGTTGTCCTTTGAAGTTAATTTTTTAAAGGTCGTTGGTCGTCAGACATTAAGGGAGTCAGAATATTGACGATAGTCCAACGTTAGAAAAACCACAGGAGATTTTATGACACCTGTTGAGCCCTCATAAGTGACAGTTGAGCGATGTCAAACATCGGGGGTATGGCAATAGGCCATCGAAAATTTTGTCCATTTATAGTAGTGATTCTTTTCCAATCTGCAATGGAGAATATTCATGAGCTCTTCACATATTTCCTAGTTATTGAGTCATCTCATTGATTTATATGATGTGACATGGATCCATGATGTATACTTTCATGGCCATGATCGAGTCATGATTAGTTCTCAATGGATCCACGATGTATTTTGTTGTGGCCATCATCCCATCACTTGTGTCATGCATGGATCCGTAGTGCATTTTTGGTGGCTATGCTCTTGTATGTCTTACCGAGCATGGGTATGCCCACCTTGGGGATCTTTTTCTGTAAGACTAGAGATGCTCTTTTTCAAGATTATTTTCCCAAATCCTTGTGAATTGATTTATAAAGTATTTCAACCATCAAAAACCTCTTTTGAACTCACAAATTAGGGGGCATATGTTATATATTTATTTTCCACCTAATCATTAGGTCATTATCACCTAATCACTAGGTCATTACCCCCTATAAATCCCTCATTTTAACCCTTAAAACAAACCACTTTTTCCTCGAGTTTCCTGCCAAATTCCAACTAGGTCACCTTTTTCCTTCATTGAGGGAGTGACCAAAAGGGACGGTCTCACCCTATGTCTTGCCAAGGAGAGAACAATCGCTCTGTCTATGTTTCTAGGGAGTGACCAAGTCTATAAGCTCCTATTTTTCTATTTGGTTTCGATGGATAATACCTCCCATTGATTTCTCGAGGCTTATCCTCGAGAAGGATTTCGTTATGATCCCAAGAATCTTATCTTAATAACTATATGGAATTATCCCTAATTCCCTATAATAACCAAGTCATTTCCCATGGAAAGGAGGGAGGAATGAGCTAGCAAAGTTACTCTGGTGTTTTGGTTGCAAAACTTGGGTAAGTAGCTTAGAAGGAGGCCATCTCTTCAGTCTACATCTGTAAGTTGTAATATCGATTCTTTGATTAATAGAAGACATACTAGATGTTTCTCTCTATCTAATTGTTCATATAAGTTTATGTATTCATTGATAGAGAACTGGTATAATTATGTGTTATGATATACTATTAGATCTGTTGTCAATCCATGCATGATTTCTTTTATCTTTGTGTTTCATGTATGAATAAGGTCTAGGAATATCCTTAGTTTATGTCTCTAGTCCTGTCTTAGGAGATGGTAGAACCTAAGGGAGCTCAGCTCCTGTAGGGTTCAAAATCCCTACAACACATGGTATTTCAACCATGGAGTTGGAAGAATTCAAGCTTCTACAGAGGCAAGTCTGTCACTAAATTTTAGGCCAAAATCCTTTGCATAAGGAACTTGATCATAATAATTATGATACATAGTGCACATAAACATGTCACACCTTAGAAACTAATTAAATTCCACTCCATTTGGTCTTGGTAATAGAAAACAGAATGTCATGATCTAGTCCTTCCCATTCTTAATTCAAGAAACACAAGAGAAGTTCTTCCTTATCATTTGGACATTTTCAATTGATGCATATCTATGCATGGATAGAGTGTCAATTTCAAAAAGTAAGGAATTCACTTACCAAAGTAGAAGTAACAATTTTCTGAGAAAACAAAAAATGACTGTATACTTGATTTAACACTACAAAATGAAACTTGCAAGACATCCACTTCATTTTCTCAGGGCCACTAATATGTAACTTTTAACACAACAATAATTCATTTATTGTTTAATCACTTTGAACATATTTGGCCTTCCACTATCTTCCAAGCCTTCATTGGTATATGGTTTTCCTTCTATGTGATGCCTACATGAAGACAAGGTAGAGATGAGTATGTTGTATTGTAAAGCCATACATTTCTTGGAAATATTCAACTATTAATTTCATTATTGAGTTATCAGCCACTGGGAATACTAGCTCCCGAGTAGGTTGTGATGTCAATCTAGAGAAGTAATACTTCCTACACATATTTACCATGTGTGTCACTTCTACGTTTACACCTTTTAAGGCCTTTTTGATCCCCAAGGCATTCATTTGATTTCCAATACATTTGTTAATATTTATTTGCATATCAATTTTGACTATAATTTTTATGTAGATGTTGTGCCTTAGTTTAGATGTAAATCTAGAATCAGCTAGGAAATTTTTGAGTTAATTTACTCTCTTGGTATTCTTTAAAACCACCAGGATCTCCATACAACAACTTTATCAGAAGTTAATTTTCTTTGTAACCAAAAAAATTTGGTGAACGAAGTAATTCTATGTTAAACACTAAAGGAAATACAGATTTTCCTCAATCTTCTCTTTCCTCAATCTTCTCAGTTTGAAGTAGCAATCCATCATTCCCAAAACAGTAATTTCATGGTGTTAAAATCGAAAATATTTAGCCTCTCACAGCCCTAAAATATCACTGGTTGATTTGTCCTAGATATCATTAGGACCAACATGTGTCTATTTAAAACCGGGACCGACTCATCTTCATTTTATGAATGGAAACTATTTATACACTTTCCTGGGAGGCATCTTTTAAATTTTTCCATGTGGTTGCCTCGGAGCTTCCTCGGAGCTTCATGTTGTCTAAATTGCTACGATTTAAAGACAAAAAAACGCACACAATACCTTCGGATGATATTTCTTGTAGTAGATCTGAATTATTCTAAAATTAGCTTGTATTAGGTGATGAAGTTATCCCTAATCTATTTTCAAAACTTCGAAGGTGGTGATACTTGAATTTGATGATTTATGAAAGCCAAAAGGTAACAAGTATTCATGACAAAAATAACTACAAGATGGTAAAAGATGTTGCATCATTTAGACATCAATATAACATCAAGTTGACAAATATCCATACATGAATATACTAGCCCTAAAACACAGTTCCAATGAGATTGAGAAGGAATAACCAAATCACTTCATCTTAATTTTTTATGTTTCAGGGATAGAGAGCGAGTCTTTAAGAATACTTTTCTATTGAGAATATGAATTATTCCTAAGGTTGTTTGTATTCCCCCATTTTGATATTGACTCACAAAGATTCCCATACACTAAAACATATGTGCAAAACCGATATGTAACCTGATTATATTACGATCAAGAGGTATCCGGGCACATAGAAGCATTGCTCACAGGTCTTTATTTCTGTCCAGGCTGATGTGATCGACATTCCTTTGAGAGGTATGACTTGTTAGTAATAATTGTAACCTCAACAACATGTGACTGTACACTACTAGTTGTTTTGGCCAGTTGTACCAGTCATTAGGATCTGTTCCTTTGTTTCTTGATTCAGTTTCTTCTTTTCCATTTATATCTCTAGACTATCGGCTAATACAAAAGTTTTCTCCACATATTCTTGTTCCTTGTTTTGTCTACTCTGTTTTTTGTTTTCTTGCAAAGTTTCTTGTTTTGTCATGGTATCAGAGCACGGGAAGTAAGACTCTTCATAGAGCTTGGAGAGCAGGCCGCTCAAAATAACAATGGAAACAACAAAACACTCCAGTGCTTGGAAGCAGCCATGCAGATGAAGATTCATAGGACGAAGTGATTAAAGAATGTGTGAAATCCCTTTTTCATAAGGAATATACACAAGTAGCGAGGAGGAAGACATATCCCAATCGTAGGATCGGAGCGCTGAGAATCAACAAACATCAGATGCAGGTAAGGTGCACATAAATTAATCTTTTAAGTGCGTAGGTGAACATAAGTCTCGAATTAAATTGGGACCGTACATCATCAGGAGGGATAGGTGGTGAAAGAATTGGAACTCCAGACTAGCAACACTCCGGGATTTTCCAGACGAGGTGGTCACAAAATCGTCGAAGCAATAGGGAGCCTAAGTCAATCTGAACCATTTGTTAGACAAGACATGTGTCAGTGGATCCTACACTTCGGAGAAAAGGCACTTCGAGAGAAATAAAGTGTGGAAGTAGAAAAAATCTTGAAGTCATGGGAGACGAAGCAGATCTGGCCATCTGATCTTGAGAGGATAGGTGTAACTAGATCTTGCACTCTAGAGAGAAATCACTTCAAAGGATTTGGAGTGTGGACCAAGTTTCTGAGTCCCGGAGTTCATCACAACCATCTGTTGCAAAAGGACACGTGGCAGGAGATCCCTCACTTCGAAGGTTGAGAGCTCTGGAGGAAAGGTGAGTAGTGTGGAGAAAGAACTCATGAATGCCCGAAGGATAGAGTTCATATGATCCAGTTCATCAACAGGGGATAGGTGTCAACTGATCTATCACTTCGGAGGATAACCACTCTGGAGGAAAGTCAACGTGGTTTAAAAACTCACGAAGTCCTGAAGTGACTCTGGACTATTGGATCTTGTACAAATGTTCAACAGATCCAACACTTTGGAGGTCTGGAGCACCAAACACTTCGGAATAACGAAGGTCTTCCGAGTCAAGAACTCCCAAAGCTCCGAAGATTCAGAGTAAATCTAGGTGGTTCATCAAGATGGACACGTGGACTACTAAGAGATATCCTTCGACACTCTGAAAATTCAGCACTCTAGAGATTCAACACTTTGGAGGTTTGCGAGTGCTAGTAGACAAGAGATCCCGAAGGCCGGATTTCCAAAGTAAATCTTGGTCATTGGTTTGTCGAGGTCTAAGCATCGTTGGATCCAAATCGATGAGTGGTGGAAGGCCCCGAAGCCCGAAGTCCTGAAGTAATTGTGAGTCATTGATCTCAGATCAACGAGGATCGTTCATCCTTGTAGCAATTCGGCTATTCATCCATTTGAATATTCGGAGGAACTAAGGCCTTCACGCGTTGAAACACCCGAAGCTCGAGCTTGAAACTTTTTTGGTGTGCTTTACGCACAGGAAATAGGAAGAGGACCTAGGTTTTTTTTTCGCACAGGAAACAGGTAAAGCATGAAAATCGCTATCATTTTTTTTTACTGTTATGTTATGTTCTATTTTTTTGGGAATGGTCACCTCTAACAATTTAGGACCAACAAAAGGACCAATAATTCTTGGGAATAATTATGAGTTTTGGTCTCTCAGAATGAGATCAATCTTATAAGAACAAGAGTGTTGGAATCCCATGGATCATGGCTATGTGGAACTAGATCCTATAGTTCTCACTGCCATGACCGATCAACAACGAAATGCATAGGAAAAACGGAGGAAAAGAGAGAACAAAGCCAATTTATGGATTCAAAACTCTGTGAATGACTCTATTTTCTCCAAAATCACAGGCATTTTTACTTCAAAACAAGCCAGGGACTTCCTACAATCAAATTACCAAGGAAATGATAGGGTCAAAATAGTCAAGCTACAGACCTTGAGGACACATTTTGAGACTTTGAAAATGACAGAACCTGAAAACGTGGACCAATTTATGACGAGAGTCATGGGAATTGTAAACCAGATTAGATTGACTGGTGAAGACATCCCTGATCAAAGGATCGTTGAGAAAGTCCTCAAAAGTATTCCAAAGAAATTTGAGATGGTTCTTACAACCATCCTTGAATCCAAGGATCTGTCTAATTTTTCCACAGATGAACTAATGGGTTCTCTATTGACACATGAGACTCGACTACATCTAGAAGATGAGTCAATAGCCAACGCCTTCAAAACTCAATTCTCCATCAACAAAGGGAGAGGAAAAGGAAAAGGAAAAGGTAACAGAGGAAGAGGGAGAAGTCCAAGAAATCAACACTCAGGTGAAGGTCGCACCTACAAAAAAGGAATCAGAATTACCAGCCTCAAAGAGGCAGAGGGAGGAGATCCAATGACAAATCAAGCATACAATTCTATTACTTCAAAATGTATGGACACTATGAATATAAATGCAGGAAGAAGCAGACAGATCAACACTCAGGCAGAGCACATGTCTCAAATCATGAAGGAGACACCTATGGTGGGATGCTTCTTTCCTGTAACAAGACTGAAGAACAACACCAGGATCTTTGGTTGTTGGAAAATGGATACAACAATCATATGGTAGGTAACAAATAATTATTTTCTTTCATTTCTTCTTCTCTTTCATCAGATATTACACTTGGAGATGACTCTTTAGTTAAATTTCAAGGCAAAGGAACTTTACCTATTTTCACTAAACAAGATGTAAAGAAAGACATACACGATGTTTATCATGTTCTAGATCTGAAACATAATCTCTTAAGTGTAGGACAACTAATTGAACATGGCTATAAGGTAATTTTTGAAGAATCCTCATGTAGGATATATGACAAAACCCCAACAGACAATTGATTTCTGAAATCCACATGACTAGAAATCGAATGTTTCCTCTGTCCCTTAGAACTAAAAATCTAACCCAATCTTATGCACAAAGTGCATCCACCCCCAATGAAACTATGATTTGGCATGGAAGATTTGGACATCTACCCTTTCAGAGTCTAATCCTTCTACATAAGCACTCCATGGTCAAAGGTCTACCTATCTTCAAAGAGAAAAAATACCCATGTGAGTCTTGCATTCTTGGAAAACATAAGAGAACTAGTTTTCCACAGTCCTCCACTCAAGCCAAACAACACCTAGAGAGGGTTCATACTGACCTCTGTGGACCAATGCACACAAAGTCAATAGGTGGCAATGTTTATTTTCTAATGTTTATTGATGATTTCAATAGGAAAATATGGATCTATTTTCTCAGACACAAGTCTGAAACTTTTACAAAGTTCAAAGAGTTCAAGGATGAAGCTGAAAAACAGAGTGGAAAATATGTGAAAGTTCTCAGGTCAGATGGAGGAGAATACAGCTCCAAAGAATTTGCAAATTTCTACAAATCACAAGGCATCATCATGCAAACTACAACCATGTATACTCCACAACAAAATGGAGTGGCTGAGAGGAAAATCCAGACTATAATGAACATGGCAAGGAGCCTTCTCAAAGAGAAGAATATGTTGAATTTATTTTGGGCTAAAGTTGTAGCATGTTCTGTCTATCTACTAAACATATCCCCAACCACTAGTGTCAAGATGAAGGTCCCTCAAGAAGCATGGAGTGGGACAAAGCTAAATGTTGCTCATCTTAGGATTTTTGGATGCATTTCATTCGCTCACATACCTTCCAAATTGAGGAGGAAACTTGATGATCGAAGTGAGAAATGCATTTTTGTTGGCTACAGTGAGACATCCAAAGCCTACAAACTCTACAATCCAATTTCAAAGAAACTCATTCTCAACAGAGATGCCAAATTTCTTGAAAACTAGTTATGGAGTGAGTCTGACAATCCTCCTATGGACAGTCAAAATACATTGCTGCCACTTCCTGAAAACACAAAAAATTCAGGACAACAAACACATTAGCCTGTATTTCAAAGATTGCGGGTACAATCACAACCTGAAAGTCCTCAAGACAACTCTTCTTCAAAAAAAAATTCATTCTTTGAACTTCAAAATCAGAGAACTTGAAGCTTGAGAGAAATCCATCAATAGTTGGATGATATTGATCAGCACAATCTTTTTGCATTAATGTCATGTCAACCTACATCCTTTAAAGAGACAACTAAAGAGCCACATTGGGTTCAAGCCATGAACCAAGAGATTGAATCCATTGAGAAGAAAAAGACATGGGATCTTGTTGATCTACCTAGACATAAGACAAATATTGGTGTCAAGTGGGTTTACAAAACTAAACTCAATGAAAAGGGGTGGATTGAAAAACACAAAGTCGGATTTGTTGACAAAGGATTCTCATAGCAACCTGACATTAATTTTGGTGAAATTTTTTCTCCAGTAGCAAGGTTGGACACTGTAAGGACTCTCTTAGCCATAGAGTCTCAACACAAATGACAAGTATACCATGTGGATTTCAATTAAGCTTTATTGAATGGTTTATTAGAAGAAGAGGTCTATGTGGATCAACCACCTGGATTTGAAGTCAAAGAGTAGCCAACCAAAGTGTATCAGTTAAAAAAATCCTTGTATGGATTAAAGAAAGTTTCAAGAGCTTGGTACAATAGAATTGACACTTACCTGATCAAGAGTGATTTCAGTAGAAGCCAAAATGAGCCAACTCTATACAACAAAACATATCAACAAGGTAAAATTATGATTGAATGTTTATATGTTGATGACATGATATATACTGTAAATCTTGTATTAACCAGTTTCAAACATGCCATGCAATCTAAGTTTGAGATGACAGATCTTGGAATAATGAAATATTTTTTTGGGGATTGAGGTTGACCAATCAACCAAAGTAATTTTCGTCTATCAGCAAAAGTATGCAACAAACATCATCAAAAGATTCTACATGGAAGACTGCAATCCAACATAAACTCTTATACCCCTAGGCACAAAATTGAGAAAGCAATATGAAGGCCCTACAGTGGATTCTACCTTATAAACAAATTTAGTAGGCAGTTTGTTGTATCTTACAACAACTACGCCTGATATTATGTATGCAGTCGGCTTTGTTCCCATGTTCATGGAATCTCCCAAGGATTCTCACTGGAAGATGGCGAAAAGGATTCTGAGATATGTTGCAGGCACTCTTAATTTTGGTTTATGGTACTGTCAGTCTGAAGATAATCATCTTTCTGGTTACAGTGACAGTGATTTTGCAGGTAGCCTAGATGACCGGAAAAACACCTCAAGGTGTGCTTTTCACCTGGGCACGAATCTGATTTCTTGGGCATCAAAGAAGCAACCCATTGTCTCAATATCTTTTGCAGAGATAGAGTATATCACTACTGTTGGACCTCAGGAATGTCCTATTTTCATCCACCTTTCCCTTCATTATTCCTTACATTTCATCATCCCATTAACCTTTTATCTTACCATTTCCATACATACATGTGGGTTTCTCCTTATTATTTTCCATTGTATTCATTTTAGTATTATAAGTGAATTTATGATTAAATCTTAGAAAAATGACATATTTTCATTATATATCAAGGTTGGATGAGTTTGATGATGTGTGCAGGCATATGTGAAGATTTCAACAAAGTCAAATATTACCACCTACCTTCAAATTCGAATTTCATCTTCAATCTTTGAAGATTTGAAGAATATTTGGGACAATCATTCAAGCATATTCAAAGGAGAAGATCATGGAGATTTTGATAGGATATCTTATCTAAGATATGAGTGGAGGATTTGAATGAATAAGTTGAGAGAATAGTGGATATGTAATTATGACACTCTTCAAGACTTTCATGTATATAAGAGAGTGCTCTCTCTTCATGAGAGGAGATTATTCATTATTGGGAGTGGAAATCATGGTATGCATAATTGGGGATGTAATTCATAATTTAGTCTTGTAATTGGGAGAAGGAGATTCTTAGTTTTGTTATTCTTTCATGCTTTGTCATTTGACTCTTGTAATATAATATGAGATTGATATATGGTGTGAGATCACATATGTCATTTTTCGTTCAACTCTTCACATGTTGTATTATTTTTCCCTTATGTAATTTCTTTCTTTCCTAGTTAGTCTTTCGATGCTTTCCTAGATTAATTTCATTCCAGCAATTTAGATTAGATTATTTCTACTTCATTCCTGCATATATAGTGTGTGTGTGCTTCGTAAGCCTATGAACCTCGGATTGAAAAATTAAATAGTTGGGCAAATGCTACAACGGAATTAAACGACAATATTTCCGCCTAACATTTTGGCGTTGTTGCAGGGGAAGCACGATGGATTGAGGTTTAGTTTGAATTTTCATGCAAGTGTGATTAGTCATGCTTCTAACTCTTAGGTGACATATGGGTAAGGGTATGTAGGGTGTGTTTCAATTCTTGCAATTTACGCAAATTTCATTTTTCGCAAGTGTGAATTTCAATTGTAGCAAGTGTGTTTTCCGCAACTGTGGAGAGTATGTGTTTCAGCAAGTATGATTTTCAGTTTTTTTTTTTTTTGGGTGCTGTAAGAACCCCTTTTTCAATATGTTTTAACAATGAGTGTCATCTTGGAACTACTCACTCATATCCTCGCGAAATTCGAGATCTCCTCTTCTTAGGAAGAGGAGATCTTGACAGCAATTAAATATTCAAACACTCCTCCAACAACAAATGAGGATTCAATATCTGAAGACTCCTACGCATAAGATGACGAAAAAACATTTGAGCAGGAGATTGAGGAAGATGAAGAGGAGTTACAACAAGATCTGAGAGAGGAAAAACGAGCCTATGAAAGCATTATCGAGCAATGGTTCCAGGTAAGAACTCGATTAGATAAATTTCATTTTTATTTAGTTAGTTTGTCGTTACAGCAACAAAATTCATTTATTCTTGTAAATTTCTGTCTTTCATTTGAAAAATTGCAAACGAATATATTTTTGTTACTGTTGCATGCTTGGATCCATTGGAAGTTTGACTACACATAACTAATCCTTAAGTTTCAATTAGCATAGAGTAGGTAGGCTGACGAATAAAACAACATTTTTGCTCTGATTTTTTTTTAATAAGTATGCTCTCCTCCGCGCTTTGTGCGATCGCGAGGATCAGACAATAGGGATGATTTGGATTTCAGGAATGAATGTTCCTGCAAACATGCTTAAAAGTAAACACAATAAAATAAAATAAAATCTATGCTGAAACAACACAAATTTTAGATGCTGATACACCGATTTTTTTTTTTTACACGCTGTTACAACATGCTGATACAATGAAAATTTTACATGCTGGTACAACAACATTTTACATTCCTGTTACAACGAAATTTTACTTGCTGGAACAATGACGTTTTTATTGTAACAATGATTGAACAGTGTCACGACAACACTTTTGATGTTTTTCACTTTCTGGATGAACTTTGTGTGTCGTTTTGCGATCGATTGAACCATGTCTTCTCGGTCTAGTTTATTTCTGGTTTGAGCCACCATCCTTTCACCTTGATCTGGAATAAAATATGCAACAATACAAAAACATGATCATTTAGATTGAAGTCTTCACATCTACTAGATCTGCAAATTTAAGGTGCATTGTCCGGCTCAGGCCAAGAAGAAAAAAATAATAAATTATAATAAAACTGAACTATGATTGAGATTGATTGAATTGCACTTTCTGTATTGCATGCTAAACTTGCAAATAATAGATCTGAAACATTCCCCCATCACACCTTGAAGTAAAATCTGCAATTATCAAGGAAACTAACCAAATCAATGATAAATCCTAGTTTTCTAAAGAATAAGAATTAGAGTACACGGCAAAGCATACGATGAATTCTTCTCTTTTCGGCATCTTTAGAAAGATAGGATTTATTTCTCGATTCTCATTTAAAGCATCATATCAAAAATTAGATATTTTGTTTTCTTTTGATCGGAAAATGTGCACCAAATTTTGATTGCGCATCCACCTTACTTGAGTTTTGTTACGTAAAATCTCATTCCACTAAGGTGCAATCGCATATTTTATGCATGACAGTTTCCTGAGCACGCATTTCCATAAGTGAAGCCTTCATGACTAAATCACAACTGAATTCCACTATTGTCTTAAGCCTGATTCTCTTCATATTATTCACCCTCTCTTTAGGCATTTTTAACTGCTGGAATTACTCAAGGAGAGGAAATATCTCAACAATAGTTTTGTAGCCGAGAAACTTGCAAATCCTCAAGTATTAGAAACCACGCAACATCATGACATTGGTCAAACTAGTTTTTGGTGCTACTTGTGCAGTCGGTAGTCGATGCCATTAATGAATAGAGATTTGATGAGCCCACTTCTTATCTTCTCCGGATTTTTTGTGCACTGTCAAATCTGTCTTTGAAATATATACAACATCGACCAAACTAACTGTCACACACACCCCTAGCTTTTAAATCTAAGGGTGATGATAAAAATAGACGTGGGATCAACATCTTTATATCGTTGTTTCTCGGTTGCAATGTTGTTCTTGATCTTTATTGAGTTTGGGCGGGTACAGGAATGAGCCAAGAAGAAACTTGCCAACAAGTTGGCTCGCCACTTGGGATGACTTGAACGGGTGACCTGTCTGGTATTAAAATTTTCCATTCTTTAAATCTCTGATTGGCTTTATCTCTATCTATATAGGATGATTCGAGTTTTATGCATTTGATTTTTATTTTTGGCTGGAGAATCTCCTTGAGGACCTAAGTTTCCTTACAGTTTTGCAGTTCTTCGTACTTCCGAATCATTGCAATTCAACACCGATTCAGAAGCACCTAAAAAGATGCCTCATGGACAAATTTATGCCAATGTTCATTTTCCTACTGTGGGTATGGTGATTGATATGGGCAGTCCTTTGCTCAATCGACCAGTTGATAGGTTTCTAAAAATTGGAACAGTGGGCGCTTCACATGTGCTTGTTGAAGAGACTCGGCTCGCATGGACGTAGATGTTTTGTTAGTTAGTGTGATCTAGATATTTGGGAACCCTTGCGTTCTAGGTGTTCATTGGTTACAGGTTCCATTTGATCGGTAAGATTGATCCTGGTGGTGTATCCCTGAATGAAATAAAAACAATCCCATGTCAACGATTCCTTTCCCAAGAGTCGCTGCATCAAAACAACATATTTGTGTTTCAAGGGAAACAACTATAATTCGAGAACTATAATGCACTGAATATATGGCTGATTGAAACCTACGTTCATCTACATAAGTGTGGTTTCTCAAGGAATAGAAACGAACAACCGTAGGAACAACACTGTTGCTGCTCGAATGAGGTAAGATTCCCCCACTTTTTCCATATCCGCCTTCAGTGATAGTAGCATCACTTGTAACAACCAACAATAATGGCAAGACATCTTTAAATTTACTATCTTCTATGTCTAGTGTAATTGGCCGCGGCTATATTTTCAGAAATGCAACAGGGGCATCGTGCTTTGAGACAATCTCATATACATCATCTGCATCCCCAATGTCCCAAACTTGAAAACCGTTTGTATATGCAAGAAATGAAGCAGTGAAGCAGGTGGGGTGCCTGCATATTCATCGAATCTAACTAATTGGACAAATAAGCCACTTGTTTCCCTACTATTGTTTGAAATATTGGAGAATGAGAAGAGCAAATATTGAGCCAAAGAAAATCATGTTGGGAGAAGGAGATTCAAAGAAAAAAATGGGCCCAACACTTTGAGAAGTGAGCCAGATAGTTGAATGGTGGCTTTCCTTGTGCTCCAGCTCACCTCACATTATGTATGTAATATGTTTAGTTTTATCACCTTTCTATCGAACGATTCAATTACCTCGTGAGAATGATGAGAGGCCTTTTAACTCGCAGCATCTGGGGGGCCGAGACCTGTTTCAGTTGATATCCCAAAGGATATTCAGCCGCAGATGACTGTTCTAGATTGGAACAACGCAATAAAACCTCATGGCTATATGGAATGACTCCCAAGACCCCATAGATTTATCAGTTAGAAAAGATCGTGTGCTTGGTGTTTAACTCTAAGAATTATGTCATGTATGTCGGTGGGGGTTGCCTCAAAGCTAGCTAGGAACTATGAGAGTTTGTAGATTATACAGGCATTCCAATAGCCAGTACTTTCATGTGCTTGGGATCTTTTTCATCTTCTCATGAGAAAAGCTTGGGGATGTTGGGCATGCATGGAACTATTTATGCCAATTATGCAGCAGATAAATATGATATGTTGCTTTCTTTTGGTGTTCGCTTTAATGATAGAGTGATTGATGTGCAACCTGCACTGCAAGGGCTTAAGTCGGAACGTTAAATGCATTGCATACCTAATTGTTGAAGGAGCATAACCTGAAGAACAGTTGAGACAAAGCGTGAGGAACTTAAGTAATGTTGTTTTGCAGATCCGGAGGTTGCTCACAGTATGCAATGCAACCAAGATCAATTTATATCATACACGGCTATGTCATGCAAGAAAAATGGTGTTCACTTTGGATGGAAAATGGACCAATTTGGTGTACTGAGACGATAAATTTTGTTTTTTCATAACATCTATATGTTCTTGGAATTTATGATTAACATGTTTTTGCAGGCATTGTATTGCAGGATCGATTGTTGTGTTCACTTGATGGTTGTCACAGAGACTTATATGCTCTAATTATTCATGATTATGCAGAAAAAAAATTAAAATCAATGGATCATCTTGACTAATTTCTTGGGTAAATTTGACAAGCAACATATTTAATATTCCAGGACTTTAGTGACAATTCTCAGCAACTTGTTATTATGAAGATTTGATACATCTAAGACAAATAAGTATGCAAGGGAAACAAGTAAAAAAACACAGTCTATTTCCTTGATTTGCTGCATTTGCATTTATTTCTCCATGATATGTTTTTTGCAAATCTCACAGTTTTTATGCAGGAATTTGTATTAAGATTTTCAGGTTCACAGCCGAGCGCATCCCATGCTGCAGTGATTTTCATGAATCACAACATTCTTCAAAGAATACATGCTCTGCTAGACATCTTGAAGGAGTTGTTACTCATCAGAAACATCATGACATTTACTGATACGCAACAACATTTTGCTGTTACACATAAACATTTTGTTGATACACAACAACATTTTATTGATACTCAACAACATTTTGTTGTTACACAACAAATTTTTGCACATCTTGATGTTTGTTGATACACAACAACTTTATGCGCATCTTGATATTTGTTGTTACACAGGTACATTTTGCTGATACACAACAACATTTTGCTGATACACAAAAACTTTTTGTGCATCCTGATGTTTGTTGTTACACAGAAAATTTTTGCTGATACACATAAACATTTTGCCAAATTTCATGTTGTAACACTGTCCATTTCTCCTTCAAAGCTGATTAGTCATCCCTGTGTTGAATCCATCTTCCATTGCGTTAACCTTCATTCTTTAACACACCTTATTTTCTGAGTTGCATACATCATTTCCCTTATCTTTTTCAGTTCATTTTTGCCTTTCCAATTTTCCTTATGAATAAAACAAACTCTCTTTTTCCATGATTACATTTCCTTGCCATAAACCCTGTTGCTACTGAGATATTTACATCTATAGTCCTACCACTCTTTTTATAAACTCGTGTTGACTGATGTGGAATTCCTTAAGGCCCACCTTTCAACAGTCTTGCCCCATCGACCTCGACACCTTATCTGGGATATAGAATAGAGTTCATTTTTGAGTACCTTGAGGCTTGCATGCCTTAATGGCAAGCTCTCTCGCTAGCAATCATGGGAATACATCAATGTCCCTTGATCGTCTGATATTGCAAGTGGCTCGACATCAACCCATATATTCGCACTTCGCAAGATGTACTCTGTTACCTTGACACTCATTGACATCACTGGTGAGTTTGTCTCACATTGGTTAACGACATTCATCAATGGTCGGTAATCCAATGATTTCTCTTAATGCTCGACATCGACACATTTATTCGCATGACTAGAATTGGACCATTGATTTGTAGCAGGTGAAGACTATATACTTTTTCATGATCCCCTCAGCAGTTGCAACAATTTGATTTCCGATCTATGAGAGTACCATAGTTCCATATTCTATGCCTTCCACATTTCTCATGATTCAGCAGTCGCAGTTAAGATTCCTTCACTTCCCATGATCCAGTTACAGCAACAACATCCTTAACAGTTCCATTTTCATGATCATGCAGCAGTGACATCTTCCATCCTCCAGCACCAGCCATATTCCTATTGCATTGTTCATCATCATTATTGGGTAAGTGAAGGTATGTTCTTTTCTAATCTTTAATCATGTAATTCCTTATTTTTTAGTAATGAATAACTTTGGAAAATTCCATCACCATGCTCTATTCCGTTTTCACTTTCATAACCTATGCCAAGTTGCATAAGGATATGAAACCACTTCAGTTGGGGGGGGAGGGAACCTATATTCACTACATATTCATTGCCATTATTTCCTTTTACCATCTTATCATTCCATTTATGATTCACTAACATTTCTTCTCCAATGACACTTTGTTGCATTTCGATTGATATACATATTGGCATGATTCATAAAGATAAAGTAAAGGCTTTCTTATAAAAAGTGATGCTTTCTTATGCACATTGATAACTTATTATTTCCAGTGAGTATATGGCTAAATTATTGCAGCAAGAAAATAAATAAGTGAAATGAATGTTGTTAACACAAGAACCAACATCTTTTGTATTCATGGTTGTCACACAAGAACCAACCATAAGAAAATTTCACATGTTGTTGCACATGTATTACATGTTGTTACACATGTATTCTACATGATGCTACTCCTGTATTTCAAATCCTGGAAATATTCCTTATTAAAAAGACATCATCAATCAAAACCATAGTTTAAATGTCAAAAGTTCTTAAGAATATCCATGCATGGTTGCATGAGGACATGCAACAAGTTGAGTTGGGGGGTATGTTGGGCCTCAGAAATGTCCTATTTTCATCCACCTTTCCCTTCATTATTCCTTCCATTTCATTGTCCCATTAACCTTTTATGATACCATTTCCATACATACATGTGGGTTTCTCCTTATTATTTTCCATTGTATTCATTTTAGTATTATAAGTGAATTTATGATTAAATCTTAAAAAAATGACATATTTTCATTATATATCAAGGTTGGATGAGTTTGATGATGTGTGCAGGCATATGTGAAGATTTCAACAAAGTCAAATATTACCACCCACCCTCAAATTCGAATTTCATCTTCAAGCTTTGAAGATTTGAAGAATATTTGGGACAATCATTCAAGCATATTCAAAGGAGAAGATCATGGAGATTTTGATAGAATATCTTATCTAAGATATGAGTGGAGGATTTGAAGGAATAAGTTGAGAGAATAGTGGATATGTAATTATAACACTCTTCAAGACTTTCATGTATATAAGAGAGTGCTCTCTTCATGAGAGGAGATTATTCATTATTGGGAGTGGAAATCATGTTATTTATAATTGGGGATGTAATTCATAATTTAGTCTTGTAATTGGGAGAAGGGGATTCTTAGCTTTGTTATTCTTTCATGCTTTGTCATTTGACTCTTGTAATATAATCTGAGATTGATATATGGTGTGAGCTCACATATGTCATTTGTCGTTCAACTCTTCACATGTTGTATTGTTTTTCCCTTATGTAATTTCTTGCTTTCCTAGTTAGTCTTTCGATGCTTTCCTAGATTAATTTCATTTCAGCAATTTAGATTAGATTATTTCTACTTTAGTCCTACATATATAGTGCGTGTGCTCTGTAAGCCTACGAACCTCGGATTGACAAATTAAATAGTTGGGCAAATACTACAACGAAATTTAACAACAATATTTCTGCCTAACAACTGCTACCTCAACTTCTTGTCAAGTTGTGTGGCTACGAAGACTATTGAATGACATCTCACATACAGAAAAGGAGACAACTCCTATCTTCTGTGACAATACTTCCACAATTGCCTTATCCAAAAAACATGGTTTTCATAAGAAAAGAAAGCACATTGAGACTCTCTATCACTTCATACGTGAGCTAGTCAATAATGGTCAAATTGCTCTTGAATTTTGTGGCTCACGAGATCAGCTCACAGAGATTTTTACAAATCCATTAGGAAAAACCATTTTTTATTTTCAGAGACAACACTTGGGCATTATCAGTGCTGATGTTTGTAACTATTCAGTTTAAGAGGGACTGTTAGTTATAATTGTAACCTCAATAGTGTGTGACTATACACTGCGAGCTATTCTGGCCAATTGGATCTGTTTCTTTGTTTCTTGAATCAGTTTCTTCTTTTCCCTTTATAGCTCTAGACTATCAACTAATACAAAAGTGTGCTCCACATATTCTTGTTCCTTGTTCTTTCTACTCTATTTTTTGTTTTCTTGCACAGTTTCTTGTTTTGTCATGACTGACATAAACGTGTACTATTTTTCGTGGCAATGGATTGTCTTTAAAATTCTATTCATTGTTGACTCATAATGCTGAGAATAAGAGTGTGAAACAAAGATCCGTATCTTAGTGTGGGTCATCATTGGCAATGTCACAAAGTTCTTCAAAATTCTATTCATTGTTGACTCACAATGTTGAGAATAAGAGTGTGAAACAAAGATCCATATCTTACTATGGGTGGTTGTTAGCAATGTCACAAAGTTCAACATTCAGTTGGTTGATTTCAAACTTAATTGGAAAACAGTTTTTTTTTTTTTTTTAAATGGGTGGTGCAAGTTTAAACTTTAATGAGGAAATGAGGTTTAGGGTTTTTAGTTAACCATTTACCTTTTATATTTTTTGCAATTTTTTTATATTAAATATATAGTCAACCAAATATTTTCGAACTTTATTTCGAATTGGCTATTTAATGGCAAACCAAATCGTACTAATTTTTAAATATTTTTAACCAATTCAGCCGAATTGGGTAACTAAAGTTAAAACAAAGCAATATTTCAATTCACAGAATGAGTAAATCAATTCTGCATATATAAATTATGGGATAGTTTTATATTTATTTTTTCTAATAAACAATTAAAAAAAAACATAAATCACAAATTAAAAAAAAACACCCTTAAAATTTAAGGAATCACATACAAGATGTTTCAAGTCTTGGACTATAACATAGGAAGTTTAATTACAAGAGCACATTATTATAGTGTAAAACGCTAAAATCTTCCCACATTAGAGAGACTCCAAAATAACATGAAAACAAAAGAACAAAAGGCCTTGTGAATCTTTGACTTTTCAAGTTCCAGAGAGACCGCCACACCACACTACACTCACAATATGTTCCGGACAAGTTTCACTGGCACGTGTTTGACCATATCCAACTACCAATTAATAATAAGAATCGAACTCTACCCGATCCGAAGGGTAGAATGATAGGTAGAATGATATTTATGTTTATTCATAATTAATTTGTTGTGTAGATTTTAATATTGTGGTAGGTAGTATATATATTATCGAATATATTCTGACATAATTTAACTATATATATATGTTTATTCATAATTAATTTGTTGTGTAGATTTTAATATTGTGGTAGGTAGTATATATATTATCGAATATATTCTGACATAATATATATATATATAGTGACAACATTAAAACCTACGCAGCAAACTAGTTATTAATCACCTAATATTTACAACCAAGCAGTTGATATTTAGACATCACACAGGACACCAAACAGACTGAATATGCACGAGCTTGTATCTAGACACATTCATGTACGCTAATAATTGGAGTCATTTGATGATATATACATATAATATCATATATATATATATAATATCGCTATTTAATTATGAAATCCGGTACACTAATAATTGGAGTCATTTGATATATATATATCACTGTTTGATTATGAAATCGGGTACGATTTATCTTAATGGAAATAAGATATTAGTCACGCCATCCCCCAATAAAATGACAAATTCCATCCAGTTATGAAAAAACTAACTTTGATTTATCAGATTTTATCGTAAAGAGTTATTTAACTTGCTTTATAATAATCAAATTTTATCGTAAGGAGTTATTTAACTTGCTTTATAATTTTATATTTTTGTTTGAGAATTAAATTACCAAAAATTCTATAAGTTAAAAATTAGGAATGTTTTTATTATAAAAAATATTTTGAAATTGTGTTTTGATGTGGTGTAGGGATGACATTTTAAGAGATTGTTTTTCATCTTCAATCCTTTTAGTGTCACAAAGATGACAGATTATTTGGATATATGAAGTTCTAGGAATTGTCCAACCCTCTATTGAGTTTATCAAGTTTGTTCTTTTCATCTTCTAGATTAGGGTTGATTATCTCCTCATAGCATATCAATTATCTCTTATACTCTAATTCTTTATGGCACCATAATTTCTACCTAAAGTTAGATTTAATAATATTTTTATTATTATTTTTATTCCACATAGTGACCTCTTCCTTGATTCCGAATGATTTAGCCAAGCCCACTTGAGTCATGCGTGGTTTTCGCTAGAGTTTGAAGCAATATTAGGAATCCTCTCCAATCTTGTCTTCCATATTGTTTATCTTGTTCTTGTACATTAGGTACATGGTCATATCCATTCTCTCAATGGGGAAAGCCACGCTTCTATGAGGAGGATAGGATACGGTGCATTTCCTTTAATTTTAAGATTGTAAGTTATAAAATGTTTTTAATTTTTCTCTATCTTTCTCTGCGTTACTTTAGAAATATTGCAACCTGAAACTTCACAATCATATAAGATAAAAGGAATGACAAGAGTCTCAAAGAAGGGTTTCTTCTTATCCCAAAGTTGAAGGTCTGTTGATTTACACTTATTTTTCAAGGCCATAATAAGATTTCCACCCTCTGTTTTGTTACTTTCTCAATGCTATAGTTCTAGTTAAGCTTGTGATGAAAATCGATTCTAAGATATTTGTATGAAGTCACTTTCTTGAAGCTATTGTTATACTAAAAATTAGTGTAAGTGATATTTTTTTATTTTCTAGTTGTTTGTTGAGATCATAGGGACTTCTCACCATAAGAACAATATCATCAACATAAAGAAGAAGGATGATGACTATATCAACTATAGTTATGCAAACACAAACTACACCATCCAAACAACCCTTTAACTTGTCTATCTATATGCCATAAATGATAGGGGACAACGAACACCCTTGCTTAGCTCCTATATTACAATTCATTTCTTTTGACTAGCCATTAGTGTTCCTAAACTTGGAAATAATGTTCTCATACAACCTTATCACAACAACTCTCTCAACTCAAAAGGGACTTTTAGTTCTTCTAATATATTCCAAAGGTTAGTTATGGGCATTATGTCAAATGAACTTCTAAAGTAAAAAAGGAAACATACAAGATTGATTTTATTATTGAGACACTCCTATGCAATGGTCATAAACATAACAAGGTGGTCCATAGTTGAATAATAGATCCTAAATTTATCCTAGCCTTTAACTCTTTTTCCATGGATTTATAGCCATATGTTGATCTTGTTTTCAAGAATAATTCCATATAACTTGGTTAAAATAAGGCTAATCATAATGGTCTTATAATTATAAATATTTTTTTTATCTTTGCACTTAAAAATAGGAACAATGAGGCTTTGAGCTCAAGGTTTAGGGCAACCCTGCTTGACTACTAAATTGAAGAGCTTGTGGATGGGATGGATGAGGATAGGCCTTCAAAATTTTGAAATTTTTGCATGGTAGCCTTCAATGTCCTTAGATTTCCTTTTTGTGAGCCGCTTAACCCCAAACTCTATGCCTTGTAAAGAAAAAAACTCTTCTTCTATAGAAAGGGTTCAATGTTGTCCACGAAATTTGGGATTTGTAAGTCTTTTTAAGGTAGGAATTTCAATCCCTCAAGGGAATCACATTGTTTTGTTTATTTGTATGTGTTGCAATTTTCTTCTAGAATTTTTTAGGATCTAGCTTAGAGAGGTGCAAAATATCCTCTTGCTTTCTATTAATATAGTTGTTGTTTTTTTCATTTTAATCAAGGCTTCGTACTTGTTTATCATTTTGTATTTTAAGGACCCATTGGGATCACTCCTAATGGATTTCCTAACAATATTACACTCTTTATCATAGCAAGGGTTGGTCATTATATTCTCCTTTTTGCACGGAACCTCAATAGAGAACTTGTTACCAAAAGTAGCTCAGAGTGTTGTCCTAAAATTATGTTAGAGGCCTTCAATACTATCCTTATTTGATATGAGATTTAATTCATTGTTTATTTCTTTTAAAAGAATATCATCTTTATTTTTGTCAAAGATCAAGTGTTTTTCATTATTAGAATTATTTTTCATGGGGATTTTGTGCATGAAAAATTTTAGAGTTAGGGTCAAAGGTATATTATGAAAGTTAGGATTATTGACATTTAAGATGTCAAATTTTATTATTTGGTTATATACGAACACTAGTACAAAATGAGTAATTTTTTACTAAAAAAAACTAAAAATTA
>ML781491.1:1119050-1133667 GCA_009831015.1 Picea engelmannii
AAGGGTGAGGGAAAGATGAATAATGACACTGGGAAGTGGTGTGAATTCCACAAAATCCCCTGGCACAACATCGATGATTGTTTCTCAAAATAGTCATTGGTGGTCGAGATCAAAGATAAGGAGTCGAACCCTAATTCAGAATATGATTCAAAAAATAATGGAAAAAGACAGATCATCGATGCACATGCCACTGCTATTGTCACGACTGCAGCAATTGAACCAAAAGAAACAACAGATCCTGAAGAGGGGGAGCACCTTTTTATTGTTGGTAGAGGAAAAAATAAGAACCTCATCTCAGCAGAGGTCGTTAAACATTTTGGATTGTCGAAAACACAACAGCCACAACCATACAACATTGGGTGGCTTTTCCAGATATGAGACCTCTATGTCATCCAATAGTGTTGATTGTCATACGACATCTAACCCTTAAAGGATCAGGTATTATATGATGTTTCCCCACTGGATGTCTGTGTGGGCCAGTCATATATGTGTAAGTTCCATGTTATTTATGAGTTTCGACCCTGTAGTGTCATTGTTACTCTGGGGGGTGATCTCTATAAGATACCAGAGGTAGTTCCAACTATTGTCCCACCTAAACAGTGTCGCAAGGTAGTATCTCATACTACAAAATTCAACTTCTTCACAGTCTATTCAAAAGGTGGACATAAGAGCACTGCAACCCCTGTAGCCTCATCCTCAACACCTTCCATCCAACAAAAGTAGATTGCAGAAGAGAAATAGTATATTATTTCTTCACCTACGACGGTGCCTACACAATGCCTCATCAAGGAAATATACAAAAAGTTGGTTGAACAGATTCAACCCCTCCAACAACAGGTTCGTGAAAACCTTCCACAAACCAAGCAACACAACTTCTCCTGCAAGGCAAGCAACACACCAAGATTCAGATTCAACAACGCTTTCCCCTCTCCCTCGGGCACTCAACACAATAGAAAAAATTACTTCCTAAGGACGGAGGATTGATCCAGGTGGATATCGGTTTCCACCCACTTATTCCAACTGGCTCAAAACAATAATTTGGCAACTTACTATTTTTATCATTTTTTTAAACCTAAACTTTTGGGGCCATTTTGAGGGCCTAAATAAACTTTTTTCAGGATCGAGCACCTCAATGATAAACAAAGGCTCTAATTGATCCCCCAAGATGAATCTCCTCGACGATACCTTTCCAATGATCTATCTTTGTCCCCAAATGGAGATTGTATGCCAAAGTTATGCCCCCGAGAAGTTGATACACCAAACTACCCAAAACAAGGTCCACAAAACTGTTCGCTTTTTATCTTCTGAGGTTAGGGTTTTGGATTTTATTTATGTTAAAAAGGCCTTTAGAGCCTCATTTTAATAATCTTCATCTTCTTGTCAATGAGCATATCCATCACGTCTCTTCTCATATATAAGTTGCCACCATTCTAGCGAGTTCATTCACTCTAGATTTTACAGTTCTATACATTTCGCTCATTAATAAAAATTGTGTATTACTGTATCTTTGTGTTTGTGGTTATAACTCTGATATATATATATAATTTTGTTTGGTTGTGTTCTTCAAAATATCATCTCTACACATGAACATAGAGGGCATGAAAGTATTAAGTGGGTAAAACCATGAATGTCGATAACACTTTTGTGAGAATCGGGCCGCAAAAAATGTTCCCTTCCAATTGATAATAAAGGAGGGTGAATCAATAGCCTATACAACTCTCGTAGTCTATAGTCAACAAGGAAAAAAGGAGTCAAGGAGGTTTATTTGGTGTCAAACCCTAAAGTTACAATAAATAAAATAAATAATTATATTTAAATGAAATTGGAGGGAAAATTAAGTGAGGGTTTGATTTGGTCAAAAAGAGGGAAATATTTAGAAGTCCTAGAGGAAGGATAAATAGAGAGGTAACCCTTCTCTTTGGAATTATGATTTTATCTCTTGTTGATGTGTTCTTTCAGCCAAGTTTTTGTTAGGGTTTGGAAAAACCCTTCCATTTCAGTTTAGTTTCAGTGGTGAAATATCCATCCTGGCTAGACAAGGAGGAGGATTCATCTGGTGTCCTCCTTTGAGTTAATTGTGGTGTTTGGTTTCATCCTGGAGAGAGTTTGGAGGCATATCATCTTGCGTAGGGGATTTGCGACATTTCTTAAGGGGAGGTCGATCGTTAGATATACAGGTGCCAGGAGGGTTTCACGTAACTGTTTAAGGAGACATCCACACGGGTTGAGCATGAGTTGTCCCTTGAGGCTTTGTTAGACATCCAACAGTCGTTCCACGAGGACCTCTGTGAATTAGGGGCTGAAATAGTTCATTGGATAGGGATTATGAGGGTTACCGAAGAGACTATAGGGTCGCTTGTAGAGTAGACACTATTGGAGCAGAGCAGTGAAGGTCTTGGGGATCCTTGGATCAGTGGACATCAAAGATTGGCATCATTCCATGGTTTCTTGTATTGTTTCTATAGTAGATTTTGTAGATGCCTAGAAACCATTAGACTTGTGTGCTTAGGAGTATTTTTCAATTGTTGTTATAGCCATTAGATATCATTGCATTGTTGATATTTTGGGAGTTTCCATCCATAATAAGATGCCATGGCTATCTTCTCTATTTTTTGTGTAATGGATGCATGCAATATGTTTGACAATATTCCTATTTGAGAAAATTATTTGTAAGGAGTTAACAACACCACTAATACAAGTGTTTGACATATTTACATAAGAAGAAGTAACAAATTTGGGACAGAAAACATAATATTTCCACCTAGTCTCGTTGGGGACATAACAGTGGTATCATAGATAATGATTCTACTAGCCTATAATTACATCAATGCTTAGGAGGAAGGGACATGGAGGACTGTCCGCTCAAGAGTAACTAGAAATAGAAAAAGAAGAAAACCAAACAGAGTTAGAGCCATAAGGAGGCATGGGGGACCATGGTGAGGACAAGACCCTAGAACTATTGGATTTCATAACCAAGAGACATAAACATATGGACATAGAGCAACGATAGTTTACACAGTTCCTAGCACATTTCCTTACTGACAACTGGATGAATCAAAACCAAGGAGGGGACAATGGGAACCAATCTAAGGGTAGAAATACACATATTCCAGCACAGGGTGTCCTTTAGGAAGGAAGCAAAAAGGTACTCAGACTACTGTTTCCACCATTCCTTAAGGAGAAACTTATGGGAATTGATGAGCTCCTAAAATACCTCCTTTCTTTCACTTCATGTCACTATTTTATCATCATATTTGACCATAATCCATTCCCTTCACCCTTTAAAGCATACAATTTATTTAAAATATATTGATTACAACCATTAAAAATAAATGATGTGAGTTTATAATTTTTAATGTATTTTACATGGTTTTAACTAATTTGTAGATGATAAACGTAGTTTTATGAACATCTTGTTTTATATAGCTATACAATCCACTAAACAGATAAGAAATGGATATCATGGGGGATGCATTCACTATATACATTATTAAAATGTTTGCATAATTGAAATATCAATTTAATAATCTTTGTTCTTTTTGTTAGGTGGACGATTGTACAAACAAAAATGAAGGGAGATTGTTCCATCCAACAGATCGTGTTTTTCATAACTGAATGCAAGCTTCGTTGAAGTATTTAATCACAAGCAACTTGGATTTGAGATTCCAACGGGTGTCGGTCTGAAAGAAAAGGCGATGACAGTGCCACATCTTATAGCAACAATTAAGAGATATTGTTGAAGCACATTTAATTAACAGAACAAATTACAGTTCAAAATTTTTGTCACGCCCTTTTCCAGGAAGTTAAATTCGAGCTCAATCTATGGGAAAATGAAGTTGAATCAGAAAAATACGGCACATGGGTTTTTTTGCATAATATGCCTAATTAGGTCCCTTGTAGGTTGTTTCCTAAAATTATACACAGATTGAGAGAAGTTTGTGGTTCTCTGACAGGATGAAAACCCAAATTTTGTGGTAGCCTGACTTTATATCAGACAGATCCGGACCTCCATCCAGACCTCCATCAAGACCTTCATCCGGTCCTCATTACAGAACTTGGAGTGCAACATATTTATCCGTTAGCATACCTGTGGGCATTTTCGAGCAAAACCAGAACATGGGTTTTTTACCCATTATCATCCCCCTACTATGGTTCCTCTCACACTTCGATTCAAGCAGTTGGAACTCACCCCTATATTCGAGCTATGAATTTAATAAAGTTTTTGTCTATTAATATAGATTTAACAATTTTCTATTTTTGGTAGAGTGTTGACCCTTTCAGTGGTCGACCTCTCAAACTCTATATAAACATGAGTCTAACAGAGTGATTATCTTGTGAGCTAGAGTAATGCAACTACTTGTAGGGCCCACCAGTGGTCTGTGTGTTTTTATTTTACTATATAAAATTGTGTTGAAGTTGTGATTATCTTGTGAGCTAGAGTACCGCAGCTACTTGGAGGGCCCACCAGTGGTCTGTGTGTTTTTATTTTACTATATATTTCGACTTCTATACTTTCTCTTTTGCAGGAATTTCTATATTTTCTCTCTTGCAAGAATTTCTATAATTTCTCTGTAAATTCAAACTTTTATAATCCAAGTTGTGTTTAATTACAAATGCCACTCTTCTAACCATGTCATCATTGTATGTACTCATTTTAATTATTTATATTATGCTGCAAACATGTATATCCTCTTTGTAGGTTGATCACTAAAAAATGTGCATATTCATTAAGAGGTTGTTCATATTCCATTTAAAATAGATTAACTAACCTCTACAGGTCTGTATAATTATTGTTCTCCTTGTCTAAAGTAAAATAGCATAGATATCTCTAATTTAAAGTACAGTAGCATAATTTCATTACGACATTTATTGTTCAAGTACAATAGTGTAGTTTATGATTTTAAAAGTAGCTCATAGGCTTAATCAATTGCAAGAACATGTATCTCAGATTTCCTTAATGGAAAAGATCTCAGTAGATTGTTTTTTTCACACTCTACATCTTTCTGTAGAAATTAATATTGAGATTATACCATTTGAATTAGATATTGTGTTGAGATGTCATCATGATGTTATTCGTTGTTGTAGACATTAGAGAATGATCATTTGAAAAATAAAATGCAGAAATATAATTTCTCAATTTCCTATGTTGATTTCTGGTATGAATTTCTTATGTCAATCCATTATGTTGATAGTATCATGATGTTGTCTTTTCCAGTTTAGAATTATTTGTGGATTTTAATGTTATCTTTTCTAGAAGTAACTGTGAATTTTAATGTTATCTTTTTCTAGTTATTTTAGAGTACAAATTCTTAATGTTGATTATGTTGCTCTCTTAAGAGTTATTTTAGAGTACAGCTTGTAGTAGTTTCACATGGTCACTTTTCAAGTAGATATTAATTCATCTATAGTATTTCTTAAAACAAAATTATCAATTTCATTGTTTATGTTGAAGCTATAGTCTTTCTTTAATTAAAGAATGAAGTTATAGGAATGCACAAAAAGTTTGTTTCCTTTCTATCTTGACACATACTATGTTACAAATCAAAGTTCACTTAATCTCTTTATTATATGAGTGTGTTGTCGGAATTAGATTAGATTAGGCTAGACTAGGATATATTAGAGATCTAGACCTCCACATACAGTGATAGCACCTCGAATCCTATGAGCCCTGGGTTAACAATTTAATGTCGAAATATATAGCATATATTTCACTCGACGAGAACACATGAAAAACAATATCTGGTTGGCGATGTCAAATCCTACCTCATGGAGTATAAGGAAATAGAGGAGGAGGAACAAGAAAACATGCCTTACACTGACTACTGCAACCTTAGAATGAGTAAAAATCCTAGGATAAGCCAGAGCCAACACAATTTTTACCTTCTATACAAGATAGGGAAGTGGACAGTGACACCTTTTGATGGATCTTCCAAGAGAACATCCAGAGCATGGATGAACAAGTTGGACACTTACCTCTAGATTAACCTGGTGATGAAGGAAGAGGAAATCAAGTTTTCCACCCTACACTTGGAGGGAGAAGCTAATGAGTGGTGGTACCATGGGCAAGTAATGTTGGGGAATTCCAACATCACATCATATACGTATTTCACCCAAAGGTTGATGGATATGTTTGATAGAAAGGACCTTGAGATCCATTTCAAGGAGCTAGCGCAGTTGAGGTAGACATGCATACTTCACCAAGTTTCACAGGATGCTTGTCATTGTGACTGATATTTCTGAGAAGAGGTTGGTAATTTTATTCACTTATGTCTTAAATGAACCCTTGAGAGGTTGGGTAAAGGAATTTATACCAACCACACTACAAATTCCATCATGAAGACTTGGGATATGGCAGACACAACATCCAATAAGGCACCAGTGAAAACCTTTATTCCACAAAAGGGTCAGGCGACAAAGTTTTGTCATAAAAAATAGACGGGAAAGGAGAGGATGGATGAAGAAACTCTGAGAGAAATAAGGATGAAGAAGCTTTACTACAGTTGCAAGGAGCCATGGGAACCACGCTATCGATGTATGGGTAAAGCTAAAGTCCACTACATTGAGGTAGTTTCCAACAAAGAGGGTGATGATGATGGTGAGGGAATTGGATAAGACAGTGATGATACATTCCATGATACAGAGAAGATGCCATTGCAGGATATCCCCAAGGGAGTAAACATTTCCACACTTTCAAGAGCCCGTAAATATTACACCTTCAGGTTCAGAGGGATTGTGCATGGGAAAAGGGTTACAACATTGGTTGATGGTGGGGCCACCTACAACTTCATTGATGTTGCACTTGTCACCAGGAGATGAATCCCTGTGGAGGATTTCAAGGCATTCAATGTGGTAGTAGAAGATGGGTACAACATGACGTGTACTCAGAGGATCAAGGGATTGGAAGTAACATTGGGAAACTATACATTGATAGATGAATTTTATGTCGTGGATTTATCATATACTCATGTGGTGCTAGGATTTCAGTGGTTTTACTCATTAAGAGATATCTCCATGGACTATCGGGACATGAGGATGGAGTTCCAGGACAAGGGTGGACATCGAGTCATCCTAAGAGGTATGTCGAAAAGTGCCCCCATGATCATGTCTAACCAATGCATTGAGGCCCTTTTAAGACATGGGGACGTGGATTGCAGAGTAAAGTGCTTGATCACCATGGACAATCCATCACAATATCACCAACACTACCCTATGGATATCCATGTATTTCTTGGAAAGCATGAAAGAGTGTTTGAACCATTTCCAGTAAAGAGACCACCTAACACTAGTAAATTTGGTTCATTTTGCAATGGCCATTTCGACGCTCTTGCGATGTTATGTCCTGGAGATTGTGATGATTCTTGGGTCCCTAAAACATGACATCATATCCCATGGAAATTACGACGAACCTGAGATAACGTTGCAAGAGCGACAAAACAATGCTTTCATCGCCAGAGAGACAACTTACGGAGGTTGTCGCAAGAACGACAACATAGGAAATCGTCGCAAGAAAGACAACCAAGGATGATCATCACAAGAATGAAAATGATGGATGATCCTCTTCGTCGCAAGAGAAACGACATATCCTATCTTTTGCGATGAACAAATAGTCGCAAGAGTGAAAAAATGTCGATTGATGTGACGAAATATTCATACGATGGATGATCATGTTCGTCATAAGACAAACGACATATCCTAGTTTCTGCGACGAAAAGGTCGTCGCAAGACTGACGAACGGTTGAAAGTTGCGACGAACTATTCATATGATGGATGATCATCTTCGTCGCAAGACAAACGACATATCCTAGTTTCTGTGACGAACAGATCGTCGCAAGACAAACAACATATCCTATTTTCTGCGATGAGCAATTCATTGCAAGAGGGACAAACGATCAATAGCTACGACGAACTATTCATACGATCGATGATCGTGTTTGTCGCAACAAATACAAAATATATTTATTTAAAAATATATATATTAAAGATTAATGCAATAATGAGGACAACTACAAAGTTGTTACTAAATGGAATATGTGAAACCTTTGGCAGTAAACATGCTTGAAAGAGAAATATTTCCATAGGATGCTCTCTCTAATTTGGGAGATGCTTAAGAATAAAAGAGAATGACTTTAATGAGATGAAGCCATACAACCCTTTCAGTTCTTTCATTAATGGATGAAAAGTTGAAGAACATTAAGACATCTAGTTCTGAGATGCCATTAAAATATGGATTTACCACAACATCTAGTTTTCAATATCTAGTTTTGTGATGCCATTAAAATATGGATTTACAAAAGCATCTAATTTTCATGTTGAAAACTATTGTTCAAGGATTATATTAACATCAATTTGCTTAAAATATTAAAAGAATATAAATATTTGTAGCTAAAAGAATATAAATATTTAGAAACTAAAATGTAGAAATTTGATCTCTTATGCCATTGCACTATTCCCTATTGTATTTCATTTACTATTGACAAGAATAGAAATATGATTTGTCTTAATCTCCTTGAAGAAACTCCATTTTCCACCAAATCCTCTCTAAGACTCTCCATCACATTTGAAACATCTCTCATGGTTGGACATTCTTCATTTGGAACATGAGGTTATGATTCTCATAAGATTTCGATGTCAAACCTTTTGCAAGGAATTACACTCTGCTCACAACCTGTTCATTTTGCAAATGGAAACCTTCATAGCAACAATCATGCCATCATTCAAAATTCCTTTGTATAGTCATCCAAAACTATCCTTCCCCAACAAATTGGCCTTGAGTAAGGAAAATACTTCTGGACCACAGAGACCTAAATTTCCACTTAAGGATATGATAATGCTTTGATTTGTAGAAAATTCTCCTTTTGATATTTCTTTGTTGATATTGTTGAAAGATAAATTCAAATAGTGAAGCTCTTTCAACTTGTTGAGAGTAATTGGTATTTTTCTTGATAAGAAGTTATAAGAGAGATCCATGTCCATGAGATTTTGTAGATGCCCAAGTGAATATGGAATGGAACCTTCTAAGGAATTTTTATATAGATTCAATTATTTGAGTGCAGTGCAACTTCCAAGTGTTGGTGGAATGAAACTGGTTAATAGATTGGTAGAAATGTCTATAGCTAAATCATTTTCAAGTTTCTCTTTCTCTAGAGGTAAGGGTGGAATAATTTCCTTTGGTGCTAATGCAGTACTCGACAAAAAAATAATAAATATTACAATAAATATCACACGAGAGTAATAAATATCATAGGAGTGTATAAAGGTCATTGGTGTAACACACTAGGCTGGTGGGATGTTTGATTTTCATCTTCTTGGAACTCGGGATGAGTATTTAGGTTCATTGGTGCCTATGATTTGTAATTTCTACTTGGAAGCGATATCTATATCTCATTCATTTCAAATACTCTATTGCATAATTATGGTTATGCTTATACTATGATATCCAGGGGATTACTTATACACAACCACAAAAAACCATGTTGAAGTATTAGATTAGCTTTGTGAATCATATGATATGATGAATTAAAGGGAATCATATATGTTACAATATACTTGGGTGTGGTTCATTAGATAGAATTATTAGCCCCATAGTGGCCCACAAATGATGGTAATGTAAAAATAAATAAATAAAAGGAACCTTAAGAAGTCATATAAAGAAGAAAAAAGACAAGACATATATGATCTTTGATATTCTAATGTGTAGCATTGCATTGATACAACATCCAGAGCATCTGCAAATGCGCGAACTGCATACTGTAGTAAATAGAAACATAATTATATTTAGTTTCTATGAAGTCCAACAATGTTTGAAATTTGAATACAAGAATTTGTTTCTATGATGTTTTATTAAAATATTTATAGTGTATTATTCATAGATTAGGCACTATTAAAGAAATGGGTTCTTTAAAAATGACAAACATGGACCTGAAGATGTTTCCATATTAAAACATCAACTGAATATACTATTTTCCATCTTAAAACATATACATGGTTTGGTTGATGGTTCAATATTTTTCATTATATATGAAAGTATAGGTCATCAATCACAACAAAAGATGTAATGCAAAAAGGTCTATTGATTCTGCAGTACCCATTTCCCAAACGTTCCCAATGGCATACACAACAAGCACAGTGGCATACACAGTAGGCCATTGGGCCCGCTCTGTATGCCAATTGGCATACACTTCAAGAAGTTGTTGTAACCTACATTTTTTTTTCCATCCCGGTATCATGGTGTTATAGTGTTATTTGCCACCTAATCATTAGGTCATTATCACCTAAAGATCACCTAATCACTAGGTGATTACCCTCTAGAAATCCCTCATTGGAGTGACTGAAAGGGATGGTCACACCCTATGGATTTCCAAGGAGCGACCAATCGCTTTGTCTATGTGTCTAGGGAGCGACCAAGTGTTAGGGTCCTAACCCGCACATAGGTAGATCAATATATTCAGATGTAATAAAGGTCAATATTAACAAAGCCTTTCAATAAAATAGAATAAGGCGGATGTAAGAAGACCTAATAGAAGCTTCTGCTTCTAGAAGGATCTTCCTCTAGATGCTTCTCTTGATAGACATATTTAGTATAAATAAGGGTCGAGGGTATGAAATCCCTAGCTTGGAGATTATTGTAACAGAGCGTTGCTCGATTGGAGGTTGCCCCCTCGAAGAGGCCCGTGAAAATTGTTTTCTAAATCAAAGTGCCATTTCTGTTGTTGTTCTTTTATCATTTATGTGTTATTGTGGAGATTATGCTAGTTATATTACTGTTATTCTACCATTTCTAGCATTTTATTTCTGTTCCTCATACTTTTTATATCTGGTATATTACAAGTGGTATCAGAGCACTTTCCTTGGCATAAATTGTGGGAAAAAAATTTTCAGGGTAGATACGTATTCCATCATCTTTAAGCCACAGAGATCTGTCGTTACGCGCATAAACCCACGGTTGAGGGATTCATACACGCAGGAAATACAAGTGGTTCTTAAGCGCACATTTGTTGGCCACCCTTGTACCCCTTCGAGTGGTAGCGCATCAGACAACACCTGTGTATGGATCGGCCTAGATTTCTTGAAGCCCTCTTTAGATAAACCGATCGGCCGCCTGACTACTATAGTGCCACCAAGAACAACACTCGGTAAGATACTCTCTAGTACCTGGGTAGTCGAGTAGTACGGCTAAGGGTACGGTCTATCCTCTTTAGTTAGTGCCCTAAGATATTAGGCCGAGTACTACTGTTGGACCTCGCACGTATATTAGAGAGCTATAGCACAGGGCAAACCCTTGTCTGTAGAACCCTTGAATACTTAACCTTTGGGGGACAGAAACATAAACAAATTAAAATAGACAAGATCTATTGTCGCGCAACTGTGTTCAAGTTGCCAAGTAAATACAAATTTCTTTCAGGTTAATCATTTGGGGATTTCATCGCTGCAGTATTCTTCAGACCAGAGTATAACTCCGCAGGTGTAAAAAAAAGTCTGGCAATTTTTTCACCATTATTTGAGACCTATTCCATTGGATTCATCTCTTCGCCCTTATCACATTCATCCATATCATTTTTCAGAAAAAAATTTGACCCCGCCCGCCCCTTTTCAGTTCACCCATCCTCATGGCCCATACCCGTAGCCAAGACCCGGAAGCTCGCTTCAACACCTTGCAATCTGGTTTCCTCGAGACCCAAAAAGAAGTGAAACAACTCAGTGCTACTGTTGCCTCCATCAATTCATCCATCAATACAACCATAAATACCACCATGCAGTCCTCAATGGAGGAAGTCAAACAAGAACTGACCACCCAGCTTGAATCTGTCTTTGCATCACTCTGCACCAAACTGAAGATCCCTACAGATGACCCTTTCTCTGATGCACCTCCAAAGACTGAAGGTGAAAATTCCTCCCATTCCCATACTTTTCAGCCCCATCACTTTCAATGTGACCTATGCCTTCCGCAGGTGGATGTGACCAAATTTGATGGCTCAGACCCCACTGGTTGGGTCACCCAAATGGAACATTATTTCTCTTTATACGGCATTACAGATGACTTGGCCAAACTCCGATATGGTGTTCTTCATCTAGATCAAGAATGTTGGCAATGGTGGCAATGGAGAAAAACTTCCCATCAAGGGTATATTGCTTGGACCCAATTTGTGACTGAGCTTTATGAATGCTTTGACACTCACACCAACCATTTGGGTCGTTTGACAAAGTTGAAATAATCAAGAATAGTGGAAGACTTCATAGTTTTCTTTGAGCACCTGGCTTTTCGAACAGAGGGCATGTTGGAACTATTTCTTTACAGACAACGTAGACTTGTCATTGATGGAAAGTACAGTAGTGATGCTGGCTTAAGTACAACAGTGAAGCAGACATCGAAATCCTTTAAGGATTCGAGGAGAATAAGCTCAGGAGGAATAACGTTCTTATACGCGCAAGAAGCACAGGAAAGAGATCGATCTCACTCGAAAATCCCGACAATTATTGGATCGGGAGAAGCTGCGCAGATGCTAAGCGCAGGAGTTGGCATGCAAAAGAAGTGATCTGAGCCGTCATATTGGAAGTAGACACCCGACAGCCATTAGATCTGCAGAAGCTGCGAGGGGGATAAGCCATCGGAGAATCGGGGATCGGGACTTTGAAATGTCCAGTTCAATTGACATCGAAAACCCCAAAATCGCGATATGCGATTTCGTGATTTGATCACAGCCGTTAAATCAAGCAGTGATCAGGACCATCCACGTGTAGACAGGAGGCTTCATCGGAGAATCGGGAATCGGAGTTTCACGAGTCTCGTGAACAATGACAACGAAAACCCCGAAATCGCGATATGCAATTTCGCAATGTAATTGCAGCAGTTGAGCCAAGATTGCATCTGAACCGTTGATCCAACTCACGACAGCAGACCATGTCAGCAAGGGACATGTGGCACAACCAGGGAATGACAGGTGTCAAGAAGATTCAACACTTCAGGCACATGTAAGTCACGAATCATAGTGACATGTGGCAAGATCTAACACGTGTCAAACCACGTGTGACGTTAGCAGAGGCATCGACAATTAGGACCATCCATCTGCAGGACAGGTGTCGAAGATCAAGGCACCATCGGCATATTGGCCATCGGGAAATCGGAGTTCCTGAGGTCGAAGGAAACGAGACATCGAAAGTCTCGAAATCTCGAAGGGATCGGGACTGTCCATCTGAGGGACAGGTGTCGAAGATCAAGGCGCCGTCGGCATTTTGTTCATCGGGAAATCGGGGATTCCGCTGACAAGAGTTTTGTGCAGTTCAGAATCGTGATCCGTGAAACCTCAATGAGTGGGGGCTAGCTGTCAGCGTGTGTAGGGACACATCGGGAAATCGGGGATCGGGAATCCCGGAGGCATGTGCATGGTGACATCGAAAACACCAAAACCCCGATGAGAGGTTTGACTAAGGTCATGTGTAGATGGTCATGTAGGCCAAGGCCTATAGCCAGCAGGGCTAGCACATGGAAAGGGGCGCATCGGCATCGGGGATCGGGACTTTGTAATGACAAAGTCACTTGACATCAAAAACCCCGATTTCGCGAAATGCGAAATCGCGAAGTGAATCTAGACCGTTAGATCCAGAAATGATCAGGACCATTGATTTAAAAGGGCGTGCGTAGGTTTAATTCAAATTTTAAAACAGGAGCCCGATTTCCTCCGAGCAATAAATATGGGACCCGATGAGTGTTGAACGAGTTCTGGACCAATGGGCTTAAGAAGGGGTCGATGCTCTTCCTACAGTAATGGTCGGGAGAAGAAAAGGAGGATGGTGATAGGTCACAGAGGTCCCTCTTGGAGGACGCAAAGGCCATTTTCTGACAGTAGGGATATCTACTGGTGGGTGAGGTCATTTGTGTAGGCAACATGGAAGGTTTGAAGAAAGAGGAACCTCCTTGTGGCAGTCGGGCGACAGATCTACATTGACAGAGAGATCTCGACTATGGGTTCAACAACCACGAGATCAGAGGCATCATCTCTAGGTTTATTGACTTGTTTAATGTGTGTCCTTTGGTAACTGCCTGACAGTCTGTAGATCTGTGTTTACTCTTGAGATAATTTCTGTTACTGTCATAACCACTAGATGAAACTACCTGATCCAGTGTGAAAATTAATGAAACGTGGTCAGTAGTGAGTATGAGGATTAAACCCTTCAGTAGTAGCCATCTACCAGTAGAAACTGGTGTTATCTTTAGGGGGTTGAAGCTCCCTTCCAGAAAAGGCTGGTAAACGAGAGAAGGTTGTAGCCTTCAGCAGGTAGAAGCCTGCGTACTAGTATGAGTCTACACTAGTACATTGTTGTAGAATGTTTTCTTAATAATAATCATTGAAGACAGAGACAACAACAACGGTGGTTTTCTCACGATTTGGGTTTCCACCTTAAATTCTGGTGTTCATGTGTCCTATTCATATGTGTTAGTTTATTTGGTTATTACTGCACTGAATCACTGCTTAATAGACATCTGATGAATGAAGAAATTCGTAATAAGATCTCTGGATGCACTAATGTTTTCATAAAAATATACAACAACTGGTCTCTATAAAGTAGATTAAGATTTTTAATGAAAGAAAAGTGAAAAAATGACTGATAGCTCAAAATA
>ML781491.1:1140614-1155986 GCA_009831015.1 Picea engelmannii
CCCCCCCCCCTCTCAGTATTTTTCAACAGGGCATGACTGATGATTTCTTTCGAGAGTGTTTTATCAATGGCCCCAAGGAGGATATTCAGGTCCATGTCCTCATGGCTCGACCTTAGAGTTGGGTGGAGGCTACTAAAAAATCTAAAGAAGCACAACAGGTTGTATCCTCTCAAAACCGTAAACCCTCCTTTATCCCTTGCCCTAAACCCGTAAATCCCACTACTCCCTCCACCCCATTAAAGATCCAAAAATTGACCAGGGCCGAAATGGATGAATGCCAACTCAAATGCCTTTGTTATAATTATGATGACAAATATTTCTCGGGCCACAAGTGTAAGGAACAAAAGCTTTTTATGGCCATCTCTGAGGATATTTCGGAAGAGGATGTTGAAACTCCCCTTGTGCTTGAGTCACCTAAAATCACTGACATAACCCCTCCCTCAGACCCTCCCAAAGTGGAATCGATCATTTCCCTCAATGCTCTCATTCGCTTCTCCGCCCCCCAAACCCTCAAGTTAATCGGTTACATCAAGCATCAGAAGGTCATCATTCTGGTTGATAGTGGAAGCACCCATAATTTTATTCATCGCCGCATTGACCAAGAAACTCATTGCTACATCCATGCTGTCAACAATTTCCAAATCATGATTGCCATTGGTGGTTCCATGAAATGTTGAGGGCACTGTGAAAATGTGTGTCTCCAAATCGGTGACTACCACCTAAAATCCCATATGTTTGCTATCGACATGGGCGGTTGTGACATTGTGTTGGGTGCAGACTGGCTAAGGACTTTTCATCCCATTCTCATGGATCTTAAGGCATTAACCATGCAATTCAACCAGGAATGCCACCAATATAAATTCCAAGGTATCATGACTGGTTCACTTGAGGTCATTAGTTCCCATCGCATGGAAAAGTTGCTCAAAAAAGGTCATTCTGGTGTCATTGCCCAACTCCTTGCCATACAAGCAACAGAGACACCCGCGGTGCCAGAAGACCTCCAAGCCCTCCTTTTTAAACACTAAATGGTATTTTCCACTCCCCAAGGACTCCCTCCTTCCCGCAGTGTTCATGATCATTCCATTCCCCTTGTACCCGGAAGCCTTCCTCCCAATATCTGTCCGTATCGCCACCCCTTTTCACAAAAAAATGAAATTGAGAAAATGGTTCAGGAACTCCTTACTGCAGGCATTATCCTCCCTATTAAAATCCCTTACTCTTCTCCTGTAGTCATGGTCATGAAGAAAGAAGGTTCTTGGAGAATGTGTCATGACTTCTGTGCCCTCAACAAACTGACCATTAAAGACAAATTTCCCATTCTTGTCATTGATGACCTCCTAGATGAATTAAGTGGCGCCCAATTCTTTACTAAACTTGATCTTCACTCGGACTATCACCAAATATGTATGAAGGAGGTAGACATTCCCAAGACGACCTTTATAACTCATGAGGGCCACTATGAGTTTTTGGTCCTGCCCTTTGGCTTGTGTAATGCCCCCTCCACCTTCCAAAGCCTCATGAATCATGTCTTCCATCCTTTTCTCCATCATTTTGTATTATTTTTCTTTGATGATATCCTAATCTATAGCAAAACCTGGACAAACCATCTTACTCATGTGGATCGAGTTCTCCATCTACTCTCTCAGCACAAACTTTTCCTGAAATAGTCTAAATGTGCTTTTGGTGCCTCAGAAGTAGAATACCTGGGTCATCTAGTTGGAAAGGATGGCGTCAGGGTGGATCCGAAAAATATTGAAGCTATGCAAGACTGGCCTCACCCAAAGACTCTCAAAATATTGCATGGATTTCTGGGCTTAACAAGGTATTATCGCAAGTTTGTTAAGAATTATGGCAAGATTGCAACACCTCTCATGGCTCTCCTCAAAAAGAACTCTTTCACTTGGACTCCACCCGCTGCTAAAGCTTTTCAAACCTTGAAGACGGCCATGTGCACCACTTCGGTTCCGACCCTTCCTGATTTCACAAAGACCTTTGTGTTGGAATGTGATGCCTTAGGGAAAGGAATTGGTGTTGTCCTTATGAAAGAGGGTCGACCTTTGGCCTTCACCAGCAGGAAACTATCTGAAAGGAATCTGGGAAAACCCATCTATGAAAAGGAAATGTTGGCTATTGTGCATGCCGTTGATCTGTGGTGCCCTTATCTCTTGGGGCAACGTTTCCAAATTAAGACAGACCATCAAAGCCTCAAGTACTTTCTGGAACAATGCTTTTCCTCCCCGGAGCAACAAAAATGGGTGACTAAGCTCTTTGGATATGATTATGAGATAATTTACAAGAAGGGCAAAGACAATGTGGTGGCGGATGCACTGTCCCAAAAATATGAAGAAGAAGGATCCCTTTTTTCTCTTTCCTTCATTGTACCAGATTGGCTCCAAGCTGAGCACCAGGAATGGCTATAAGATCCCAAAAGTTCGCATCTGATCCAGCAATTGCAGACCAATGCTCCAGCTCCCCCAGGATACTCTTGGCTCTAGGATGAGATTTGATACAAAGGCCACTTGTATTTAAGTAAAAAATCAAAAATTAAATCCACGGTACTTTCTGAGCTTCATGCTACACCCACAGCGGGGCACTCCGGGTTCACCAAAACCTATGACAGAGTCAAACATTCCTTCTTCTGGGATGGTATGAAACAGGACATCCGTAATGTTTTCATTGAATGTGAGGTGTGTCAACACAACAAGGGATAAACAGTCAAATCTTCGGGCACACTACAACCGCTTCCGATACCACCTACTATTTGGAAGGATATCTCTATGGACTTTATTACCAGCTTACCCAAATCGGGAAATAAATCATTCACAATGGTGGTTGTGGATCACCTTTCCAAGTATGCTCATTTCTGGGCTCTTCAACACCCATTTACTGCATCCACGGTGGCTCAAGTTTTCATGGACCAGGTCTTCAAGCTTCATGGCATGCCACACTCTATTGTTTTTGATCGTGACTCAATTTTTACAAGCAATTTTTGGCAAGAACTGTTTAAGCTACAGGGCACCCAATTGCATCTAAGCACAACTTATCATCCCCAGATGGATGGTCAAACGAAAGTTGTCAACAAGTGTTTGGAAACATATCTAAGGTGTTTTTCCTCTGAAAAGAAAAATCAGTGGGCTCAATGGTTACCCTTAGCTGAATGGTGGTACAACACTTCCTACCATACATCTACACACATGACTCCTTTTGAAGCGGTATATGGACAGAAGCCCCCTTCAGTTCTCTCATACTTTCCAGGTACCTCGAAGGTCCAGGAATTTGACCAAACACTTATAGTTCGAGAGGATATTATTCATACCCTTAAACAAAACTTGGTCATGGCACAGAATCACATGAAGCAACAAGCAGATCAAGGTCGCTCTGAATGTCAATTTGCAGAAGGGGATCAGGTGTTTTTGTGACTACAACCATAGAAGCAAACTTCCCTCAAGCCCGAGCAGTGTCAGAAGCTAGCGCCCAAATTTTATGGTCCTTATACAGTTCTCAAGTGTGTGGGACAAGTCGCCTATCAGTTAGCTCTGCCCAGTCAGTCAAAGCTTCATCCTGTTTTTCATGTTTCATGCTTAAAGAAGGTGATTGGAACTAGGTTCCAAATTCAAACCAACCTTCCTAAGTTAGCTGAAGAAGGATCCATTTGGCTACAACCAGAAGTAGTTTTGGACCAGCATGAGTGTCGCTTGCATCAGTGAACCATCAAGGAAGTCCTAGTCCAATGGAAAGATACAACTCCAGCAGATGCCACTTGGGAACTAGCTACCATTCTGCAGGAGTTTCCACATCTCAAGCCTTGAGGATAAGGTTGTTTTTAATGGGGCGGACATGTTAAGGTCCCAACCCACACATAGGTAGATCAATATATTCAGATGTAATAAAGATCAATATTAATAAGGCCTTTCAATAAAATAGAATAAGGTGGATGTAAGAAGACCTAATATAAGCTTCCTCTTCTAGAAGGATCTTCCTCTAGATGCTTCTCTTGATAGAAATATTTAATATAAATAAGGGTCGAGGGTATGAAAACCCTAGCTTGGAGATTATTGTAACAGAGCGTTGCTCGACTGGAGGTTTCCCCCTCGAAGAGGCCCATGAACATTGCTTTCTGAATCAAAATGCTATTTCTGTTGTTGTTCTTATATCATTTCTGTGTTATTGTGGAGATTATGCTAGTTATATTACTGTTATTCTGCCATTTCTAGCATTTTATTTATGTTTTGCATACTTTTTATATCTGGTATATTACACCAAGTCTAGAAGCTCCTAATTTCGATTTAGTTTTGATGGATAAGACCTCCCACTGATTTCTCAGGGATTACCCTCGATAAGGATTCCATTATGAGCCCAAGAATATTATCCTAATAACTATATGGACTTATCCCTAAATCCCTATAAGAACCAAGCCATTTCCCATGGAAAGGAGGGAGGAAAGATCTAGAGAAAAGTTACTCTGGTGATTTGGTTGCAAAACTTGGGAAAGGAGCTTGGAAGGAGGCCATCTCTTCAGTCTATATCAGTAATTTGTAATATTTCTTATTTGATTAATAGAATACATACTAGTAACTGGATGTTTCCCTCTAGCTAGTTTTTATTTAAGTTTATGTATTCATTGATAGAGAACTAATATACTTATTTGTTATGATACATTATTAGATCTGTTGTCAATCCATGCATGATTTCTTTGATCTTTGGGTTTAATGTATGAATCAAGTATAGGAATATCCTTATTTTATGTCTCTATTCATGTCTTAGGCATTGGTAGAACCTAAGGGAGCTCAGATTTTGTAGGGCTCAAAATTTGTACAATGAACTGGCGACCATATTGGGGAAGTTTTTCTCCACGTATTAATCCCCTTAGATTGTTGAATTTTTGAATCTTCTTTATAAATATATCTTACCTTTTAAGTTCTCTTGTTCCATCCCAATCATTTCCCCACTCTTTTCCGAGTCTAGTTGAAACTCATATCCCATATCTGTCATATCTCATCCAGATCCACCCTTTTTTCACTTCCCAAGTTTGGTCACCCTTTCCCTGTGTAAATAGAGCGACCAACCTCCTTTGGTCGCCATTTTGTCTCTATAAGGGAGAGAACAACCTCCTTTTGTCCCACATTTGTCTCTATAATGGAGCGAACAACCATCCTCCTAGGTTAACCAGGTGTGACCATACTTTATGGTCGCCCTTTCTCCCTTCACAGGGAGTGACTGGTGGCTTTGTCTCCCTTTTTAGGGAGTGACTATTATCTTGAGAACCATTTTTGAAGAATTATCCTTCAAAAAACCCACTCAGATAGTTTTTTTGTGGCCCTCTTCAACACTCCAGATCCACCTTGGATTTGCCTTATATTTCTTGCTGTGAATTTTACAATTTTTTGTGAATTTTTTTGTTTTTTTCTTGAAAACTTTTCCTCTCTTTATATATGCCACTCATATGTCATCTTGTTTCAATTATTATTGCATTGGTATAACTAGATTTTTTTTCCTTGAACTTCTCAAGTAGTCTACAGTTCCTTGGCATCTCCCTGAGAGATTGTTTGGAGAAATTTATCTTCGATTGTTTTCCCACTCTCGCTTTGATTGCTTGGAGTGTTGATTGCTTTTCAGTCATTTGGAATAATTTTTTTAGTTTTGAAGCCTTGATTTTTGCGTGTTTCAATTTGGGATATTTGATTTCTTCCTTATTATTTACATTTCAATGCATTACACATTATAGATTGAAAGAAAATCAATTGAAGGAATTCCTTTCAGATTGCAATTACTTGAAAATAAAAAGAGAAAGAATAAATTTTTGTTGGAGTGTTTTCTAATGTTGCTTAGGAAAGTTTTTTGCTTTTAGATTGCAAAAAAATTATTTCATCATTTGGCATTGTTTTCTATTTCATTGAAATGAAAATTCAAATTGCATGTTGTTGAGTGCTTAGTTGTCATTATAAACGTGTAAATAAATCCCTTCCCTGCTTTAGCTAGATTTCATCAAAAAGGAATTATTGCATTACATCATTCTATGCATCTTTTTGGAGTCAATTCCTTTACACATCATTAGTTTCACTACCACACCCTTGAGTAAACCAACAACCATAAAATCAAGTGCTTGATAAAAATGATCTAGCAACCTTTCTTTTTAGGGCTTGTACATCAACAATAGATCAGGATAGATATTTGGAATAGGATGTGAGGTGAAATCTCTAAAGAAACTAAAATCAACTTAGAATCTTGTGATAGGGAGAGAAAATCTAATTTTCATATAAGCATAGCTGGGACCCCCCTCTCACACAGGGTTTAAACACAAGGTCATGTGCAGGAGAGAAGTGAAGATTACCCCTTTGAAGCTTAACCAAATGTAGTGGAACATTAGTATATTGGGGGTTCTTCTTGAGAATCAAATATTTTCATTTGGTCTTGGAACTTCATGAATCTTGAATCCATTCGGGGTCCTCTAGATATTTTTTTGGTCCTCTTGTTCTCAGTCCTCTTGAAGAATTTCGGACTTGATATCCTACCCATACTTTTAGACCCGACTGTTGACTATACCCACCCAGAGGATGACTATGATTTGGTGACCTTGGTTTCCATAATATTTAGGGTATTTACTCAAGGTGATTGTGAAGGGCAGTCTTCACTGTACCTAGGTCAGTGTTGGTGAAACTCACTTGGGCTCATTGGAGATTCACCCGCGGATCTTGTCGTAAGGGAACCTGCACCAAGGGATAAGTTCGTTAAGCAGGTCACCAACGTAATTGATCCACCTGATCCATCCCCATCCCCTTCTTATGTGTTCCCACGATGTTGGATTTAATCACCAACTAGAAAGTTCATTGTGAGAAGTTATTGGATTGTTTGGTTTGCTTCCTAGATTTTATTGCGTGTGTTGTTTGTTTTATTAGTGGACCTTAGGGTTGAGGCTGTATCTACGGTGTAATTCCCTGGGTATACGAACAAAGGAATCGCTTTTCTGGGGATACCGTTTGTTTCTCCTTATGCAGGACACATTGTTCCACCTTACATTGAAACTTTGACCCTTCTTGGTCTCACGATTGGGTTATCGATTTGGTTTTTTTCCACTCCGGTGAACGTTAATGATCCTAGTGCTTCATATGTAAAAATCCACCCCCGTATCATCAACCTCATGTCGATCCTTCCCATTCTTCACCCATAGGGCCTTCTTCCCATTCCTCCTCTTTACCTAGTGAAATCCCTACAGCTAGTAATTAGGTGGAAAAGAAGAAGAAGAAACTGAACAATAAGAAGAAGAAAACCAAGAAAGAAGTAACACTTCCAACCACTGCAGGACACGTTGGAAATGATTAGCCAAACTCTTGGCATCATGCTGAGAGTGTTGATGGTGTCGTTACGTCTAAAAATTGCAAGCCCAAATTCCTTTGCAGGATTTACAAGGGTGATCATCTTCTCAAGGATTTCCTTCCAAAGGTCATAGAAGTGTGGTCTCATGTTTCTTCTCAATCCGCTTCATCAGTCGCTGCAGGTTGTGCTGATGACAACCCATCTACTAGTAATCAGTTTGGAAATAGGAAGGGAAAAGTCAAATTTCCTTGCTTGATATGTAAGGAAATGCATCGCACCTACCTTTGTGCCCGCATGGATGAAGCTTCATATCTGTTGAAACATATTGTTGATGTTCAACAAAAAATTCCAATAGGTTACCGTAAAATCTCTCCTAACCTGAAATTAGTTGATGAATTGGTCAATCCGGATCCATCCTCAATTAGTTAGGTTGATCAAGTGATCAATTTCATTTCACCCTCAATTGACCCAGTTGATAAAGTGGTCGATCTGATTCTGTCATCGATTGATCCAACTCTTACATCGAAGAGTGAAAGCCAATGATCAATCTGAGTACCTCCTCGGTCGATCTAGTCCCTCAAGTGGTCGATTCGATATCCCCATCGATTGATGCCACTCCTCCCTTGAAGAGTGAGGATGTCACTCAAGTATTTCTTGTTACATCGGATTCCTCCGGACAAGGGGGCATTCCAACCATTCCAATGACATGCCCTCCAAGAAATGAGATTACCATTGAATGGAATGCTCTCATAGAACCTCATCTTTCTTCTTACACACATTTCCAAATCATTTTTTAGGTTTTTGGTAGGAATATTCCTAACACTATAATCGACAAAGGATATTCCATTAGCATCCTATCCTCAAATGCTTGGCAAGCTCTTGGTTCACCTTAGCTTGTGTCGGTGACTCAGAATATGTTGTATTTCAACAGAAGGGTAAGTCAACCTTTAGGGATCCTTCCTAATTTTCCTATTACTTTTGGGTGGAAAAATGGTCTACATTCAGGTGGTGGTAGTCCACGACCCCTTGGATTTTAATTTTCTCATTGGCCGAGACTATGTTTATGCAAGATTTTGTGTCCACACTCTTTCGAGTGATGTGTTTCCTTCACAATTGAAGCATAGTGACCATAGACCATATTTCATTCATTGGCCCTCATATGATGTCCAACCATATGACTTCCCTGAATAGTCTTTATATGCCAACATCATCCACCCCATCGCAGTTCAATTATGCGGCAACCTATCCCATGCATTCAACTTCGAATGGGAAGGAATATCTTCCTTCTTCTGAATTATATATGATAGTTGACATGGTGATCTCTTCGATAGGGATTTTTGAGCCTACTCTCCCTACCCCTATTGTGCCCCTCGACATGTTTTCCTTCCAAAGTGTTTTTTTTCTGTCTAGCGATGATCTCTTGGAATCCATGATCGAGGTTTGTCCCTTGACATGTATTCCTTTTGGACTATTATCCTATTGGAAGCCATGATCAAGATGATATCTACGAGCATGGTTCCCATTTCTTTTTCAAGCTCGTTAAAAAATGAAACAGAGGTCTGGAGATCCAAACCAACAAAGAGCATAGTTTATTTTTGATTTCAATCTCGTTAAAAAATGAACCCAATCAGCACAAGCATAGTTCTTTTCCTCTGTCAAGCATGTTAAAAAATGAAACAGTTAGTAGCGAGCATAGTTTTCTTCTATGTGGAAAGCTCACTAAAAAATGAAACAGAGGTATGGGAATCAAACTTAGAGGTTACTGAGCATAGTTTTTTTCCTGTGTCAAGCTCGTTCAAAAAAATGAAACAAAATCTTATGAGCATAGTTCTTTTCCTGTGTCAAGCTCGTTAAAAAATGACACAACCGCCTCTCCCATTGAGTCGAGTATTCCATTACAACTTGTAGTTGAACCTTGATCCTTTTTCTTCCTCCCTCTCTGGTGAACATTTTTCTTATTAGTAACCAAGAGTCTGTTGGGTATAGAAATTGGCAATAGGAGCAGAGTCAGTGGATGAAATGAAGCTTGGGGGGATGTCTCTAGCCTTTGATCATCATTCTGGAGTTAAGCCACTAGCTTCTCAAGCTGGGGGAAAACTACCAACCACCCACCTTTGGAATTTACATTGGGAAGTGTCGAGAACAATTAGATTTTGGTTTTAAGCCCATTAAAAAAATGAAGCTAGTTCCAAGCATAGTTTTCCTAGTTTCAAGCTCGCGAAAAATTGAAACCTACCCAAACATAGTTTTACTTTGTTTCAAGCTTGTGTAAAAATGAAACCAATCTTGAGCTTATTTTTTGTTCTTTCTTGTGCTCATTAATACATGGGAATAGGTTACTGAGAATCGTCTTTTTTCTTTCTCATGCTCCTAAATACATGAGAATAGGTTACCAAGATAACGTTTATCACTTTTTCGGACTTGTAAAAGCTATATGAAAAAGAAACTTTTGGAGTTTCCTTTAAGCTCTTTTTAAAATCCTTAAATAAGAAAAGATTGTCGAGTAAGCTTGTCATTTCACACTCGATATATGGATTTGAAAATACATCCACCTGGTATACGTTTACCCCTTTTTCGTGCCAGATGGAATAATTACAAAAAAGGACCTCATTATAGAGAAATCTTTAAGCTCTTTTCGAACTCATTAGAAAACGAAAAAGATTGTCGAGCGATCTTGTTGTATTTTACGCTTGTTAAATTCAATTAGAAATCACGTCAATTGAGCGGTAGTTTATCTCTTTTTTGATCTCATCAGACTATTTACAAAAAAGGAACACCCTATCCATTGTGTTTAGGAGAGTTCTCCTAGGTATCGTTTTATACTTTTCCGGACCCTGGAGACTAAATTTACAAAAAAGTTCATTGCAGAGTCTTCTTTATGACCTTTTCAGACTCTCTAAATATGAAAAGGCCATCGAGTTTACCTTATTTGGGCTTGTTAAAATTTAAATTGAAGGACCCACACATGGGACCGAACCCCTCCTTCTTTGAGTTTGTTAAAAATATGTCAAGGGACTCATCACCATATGGTCTATATCGAGCATACATTATCCTCCTCAAGATCGTAAAACTAGAAAGAGGTACTCATCGCTCATGGTGGAGAATTTTTAGAGGGTTTTTCCATCTTGTTATCTTCATTATCTGGCAACAATTACTACTTTGAGTCACCCTTGAACAATGCACCTGTTATATCATCATATATAATAGTCGGGTCATACATTCTCTTTCTTTGACCACCATTTCCATTGCGTCTCACGTTCCCCTAATAGGCCCATGACCAATGTTATGGTATTCATATGAGTTAATGTTACCGAGTCAAGTTATTTGTCGTGCATACTTGTTGAAGGGAAGTTTACCAGCATCAGCCATCTGCAGTCCTTTTTTCCCTCTTTCTCCTGGCCATCCTTGCATCAGTTGTGCTTTATTATTATTATGTTCATACCATCTATCCTTACATGTTTCATTTCGATTGATGGGGGATACATCAAGGCCCTTCTTCGATGGATTTCACCCTGTCGACTCAACCTCATTATCCAATATTGAAATCTAGAAACCCATCAGTACCATGGGACTTGCATACATCATTGGCAGTTCTCCTTGCATTTCGACAATGGGTTTACATCATCGTCTCCTGTCTAATGAATCTACGAGTGTTTGACATCAAATCCTTTCTTCACACTTTGTATATTGTACTAGGTATCTTGGGTTCCATCATCATCATTAGTGGATTCCCTCGCATCTATTAACAATATACATTAATGATCGGTAATCATATAGTTTCTACCATGCTCGACTTCAACTCATTTATTCGCATGTTGTAGAATCATACCATTTGGATCAAGGATGAATACCTTGGGATAAGATTGCACTCCTATTAGATGATATTCACTATTACATATAGGCTAAAAAATCAACGAACTATTACGACGATTGTGATAAAATCATTTTTTTTGTCGAAAAAAATTAAAAAAAACAAAATTTTACTGTTTTTTTTTTAAATTAGTCTCGATAACGTCGGATTTCTGACGTGTTCTAAGGTCGTCGGAAGTACGACGCCCAGTTCTGACACTTTAATATATCCGTTTGTAGGTCAACATAACGGTCATTGACTTCGAAATGGTCAACCTTAATTTAGGGTTATAGTCGTCACAAATCCGACGATGACAAATCTATAAATTAGTTAATTCGAACCGGATTTCGACTAATTTGTTATAGTTGCGACATCTTTTATGTGTTATAGCTCTGCTAAACTTCATTTTTATGTGAAGGTTTGCTTGTTGATTAAGAAATCGAACTAATCTTTGATCTACAGAGCTTAGTTTTGTGATCATTGTTCAAGGCGTGCAAGAGGATTTTAGACTTTGAAGGTTAGTTAAATATTTTTTTTCTTTTGTCTCCTTTAATATTTTACAACCTTATACGTTTATGTAGATTTTATGTCGTTTGTGAACATGCTAATTTTTCCATTCTTATATGTGACTTGGTCTCTTTCCCTAGTTCTATTATGTCATTTGATTATGTTACTTGGTTATGGTGAAGCTTTGAAGCTTATGTGGTAAAATATATTGTATGGTTTGGTCTATTGCATTTCAAGAATTGAATAGATCTAGCACATCATGATTGAACTTTATAACATAATTGTCTCAATATTTTTCTTGTGGTGAAGAATGTGGAGATATTATGGACAAGGTGACGAGAGATGTTATTGCCCTTGCGATAAATGTGGGAGCAAAAAAGTCAGAAGAATTTTAATACAAACAGTTGTAAGACATTGCAGAACCCATGGGAATGTTGAAGGTGGACCGAACAAATATCGTCCCTTGGTAAACTATATATTCATTATTATATCTTTATATTGATTGTGTTTATAAAATTTTATATTGTTTAAATATTTCTGAAGCAGTACACTATTTTTGCATGACTGATTGTAATTATAAAGTCAGGATGGCCCCCTAAGCATCCAAATGCACTAATTACTAGAAAAAATGATGTTGTACTACAAGGTGCCGAGGAATTTGGAGTGCCGAATATTGAAGATCAAGTTAATGATCCTATGGGAGAAGATGACAATAATAACAATATAGTTGAAGGCGATGGGACAAATGAATTGATCCAAGACTTGTTTGCTCGACCAGACAAGGATGATGATGAGGACATTGTGATCTTGACGTACCTCTGCTAGAGAAGGAAGAAAAACCACTTTATGAAGGTTCAAAAGAAAATCTTCTTTCTGCTACATTATTGTTGGTGAACTTAAAGTTTTTGAATGGTTTGTCAAACAATTGTATGAAACAGATCCTAAGGTATCTAATATGGTTCATCATCACGTATACATAAAGGTTGATTTTTTTGCTTGTTTTTAGTTCTAATTAATGTTTGAAATAAGAATTAAATATTTACAAATTATAACATTCTTTACACTAATTACTTATTTTTTATGTCATAGATTGTTAGGTGAATTTCTGTTACCATCGTGAAATATTTTACCTCGCACATACTGAGATTTAAATGCCATTATGAAAGAAATTGGAATGGAGTATCAAGCTATATATGCATGTCCCAATGATCATATTATATACCATGGACAACATGCATCGAAAACAGAATGCCCGCAATGTCAGACCAATAGATATCGAACAGATCAACTAACAAAAAAGGTGCCTCATAAAGTTCTTCATCATATTCCCATAATTCAATGTTTGCAACAACTGTTCCGGTGCGAAAGAATAGAACAGTTTATGGATTACCATGCACGTAATAGAAGTGGAGATGGTGTTCTTCGAATGCCTGCAGATGGTTATGCATTTAAGGAAATTGAGGAAAAATGGTCAGTTTTTAAAGATGAACCTCGTAATGTTAGGCTTTCATTGGCTGCTGACGGTGTTAATCCATTTGGGGAGCTCAGGGATATTTACTCAGTGTGGCGAATTTTTGTTATCAACAATAACATTCCTCCTTGGATGTCAATAAAGAGGGAGCACATAATGTTGACAATGAGTGTTCCAGGTATGTAATGTTATCATTAATTTTTCGAATGTAATATTTCATTTGTATTTCTTGTTGCATAATATCTTGTATTTATTTATTTACTTATATATGCACATCACGTTAGTAATTATGTGTAATTTCAAACAATTAGGTAAGTACCAGGTTAAAGATATGAATGTATATATCGAGCCTCTCATTGACGAGTTACTAAAGTTATGGGCTGACATCACTATGTATGACGTTTGTAAACCAATAAGGCAGAAGGAATTTCAATTCCGTGGAATACTTGTATGGACAATTCATGATGCCCCAGGACTAACACATTTTTGTGGTATGTAACGATCCATTGCACTTTAACTATAGTATATATTTATTTGAAGATACCATGCTACTTGTTTTTTTAAATAATCCCCTTCGTATAATTGACATAATTATTAATCCACCTTTTGCAGGTCTTCAAACAAAGGGTAGATTTTCATGTCCAGTTTGTGGTCCTAAGATCAAATCTCGAAGTTCAAAAACTTTAGGAAAGGAGGTGTTTGATGAGTATAGGCACTTCCTCTCTAAGAACCACAGGTATCGTACTATTGAAAAACATCTTTTCAATGCGAAAGAAGAGACTGGATTAAAACCACGAAGAATGACACCTCACCTATGGAAGTTGGGATATAAAAAAAGTCGTCGAGATGGTATATTGCAATTTGTTTATGTAATATTGTATATGTAATGTTATGAATTTTTATTTTATTGAATTTATTTTATGCTTCATCAATGTCATGAAGGTATTAACAATGGGCTCCCACGAGGAATGAAAATTTCTCCCTCTCAATTCATGAGGTTGCCCTACTATCAGGACCTAAAAATAGCTCATTTGTTTGATACAATGCATATCAAAAAGAATGTGACAGAAAAATTATGGTGAATCATAGATGGTAGGAGGGATAAAGACAAAGTCATAAAGATTTGTAGTGACATTCAGGAAGCCAATCATGCAATGCAAAGTGGGATCCAATTAAATAGTGACGGAGATTGAAATAGCCTTCCCTGGTTATTAACAGAGCAACAAAGCAATGATGTAAAAGAGGTCATTCGGAGAATAAAATTTCCCACGGGTTTTTCTTCAAACATAAATAATATCTTAACAAAGAAAGGTGAATTTGGTGGGGTAAAACCACATGATTGGCATACCTTCATTAAGGTAATTATTTTTCTATATATATATATATATATTTATATTGGTATACATCTTTTTAGTTTGGTTTTATTATACTTTAGAATCAAATAACGATCAATTTTTATTGTTACAGGATGTTCTACCTCTATCTCTCCCAGACCACTTCGACAACAACGTCAAACAAGTTATATATGATCTTGGAAAATACATGAGGTAAGTAGTAAATTATATGCAAATTGTTTTTTCCAATTTGTTATTCAAGTTCTTAATGACATATGTTTTACTTATAATGTAATATATTAATTTATATGTTTTGTTGAAACATGGTACTTGCTTGCAACATCGACTATAGATGGTTGCCATTGAAATAAATCCATCAAGAAGATATAAAGTATTGGAAGAGAGAAGTTCCTTGGCTAATGTGTGAAATGAAAAAGTATCTACCTCCGGCATTTTTCAATGCACAAGAACACTACCTCATACACCAAGTTGAAGAGATTTAATTGTGTGGACCAATACACACAAAGTCAATGTGGATGGTGGAGAGGCACCTGAAATCATTAAAGGCTTTGGTTAGACAAAGAGCACACCTCGAGAGTTATATGGTGGAGGGATATATGCTATATCAATCAATGGTATATATTAGTCAATATCTTCCTAAATTAGCCACAAATATGCATATGGATCGCATTTGGGATGTAAACTCCATTAAAAAATTTGAAGGGGAGCACCTGTTGGGGAAAGGTAAAATGGCGAAAGTGAAAGGTAATTAGGTTTATAATACATCTGACTTTTCCTTTTTATGTGTATCGTACTTATTTAATTTTTATGCTTTCATCAATTATTAATATTTTATACCTTGCTAACTAACATATATTGGTGAATTGTGATTTTTT
>ML781491.1:1173504-1191125 GCA_009831015.1 Picea engelmannii
CCCTATACATGTGTAGGATGTACACATTTTAACAAGGTTGTCTATGGAGGGGGAATATGTCTCCCATGCATTTCAAGTTATGAGGAAGCATGGTCGCAATAAGGATGAACCTAGCCTATATCACAAGTATGGTACATATAGGGTAGGTTGTGGTGCCATCATCTCATTGATTATTAACTCTGAGGGCCATTTTTCTTGCTAGTTGATTGCAATCCATCTCATGTGTAAATACACCAAGGAATAATTCAACTTGGATGCCCAATTTTTCACTAAATTATGTGTGTAGGGAACTAAATTGAAATGGTTTAAGTTATTAATAGATGAAGTCTTTCAGGCATGTGCTAATCCCCACACATAATCCACCTAATTCATCTTTGTCTATCCATTGGTTGCTTTTGGGATGTGGAAATGGAATCCCCTGTAGGGAAGATAAATTCATCCCATGCCCAATCAACAAATTGTTTCATTGCAATTTGATGCTTGGAAGAGTTGGAAGGACACTAAAAATTTTGCATTCAATGAGGCCATTTTCAACAAATGGTATGACTAGATGATTAGAGTTACTAAACCCATTTTGTGAATCCCATAGGTGTTACAAGTGAATAAATTTTGGTTTGGTATGAACATGGAAACTACATTTATGTGGCCATGAGGGACTAATGTTGATAAATTCCATGCCATTTCTTTTCCCTATTACTTGATAGAATCATCTTTTTATAAATTCCATGCCATTTCTTTGCCCCATTTCCAATTGCAACAACCAATCCATCTCTGCCTTTGTTGAAGCTTGAGCCAACCGATGATTTTCTCCAGGATCTTGTAGAATTTGGCAACTGGAATGGGCTGGTCAGTGTTGAAGAAACCTTTAGTTCCTTTTATGAACTTGAGAAAAATAATGCCTCGCCTCTTTTCAACAATTTTTTTTTTTTTAAATATTCATGTCTGTCGGTCTTCTGACAACTACAGGTCGGACTTCCGACGGGAAAGGCTCCCAGCAAAGCGTCAGAACTACAGCACGCTCGTCGGTCATTTCAGTGGGATAGCGTCAGAATATTCATCGGTAGACCAATGAACGTCATCGATAGTTTTCCGGTTGTCCTTTGAAGTTAAATTTTTAAAGGTCATCGGTCGTCAGACGTTAGGGGAGTCAGAATACCGACGATAGTCCAACGTCGGAAAAACCACAGGAGATTTTTCGACACCTGTTGAGCCCTCATAAGCAGTGGTTGAGCGATGTCAAACGTTAGGGCTACGAAAATAGGGCGTCAAAAATTATGTCCATTTATAGTAGTGATTCTTTTCCAATATGCGATGGATAATATTCATGAGCTCTTCACATATTTCCTATTTATTGAGTCATCTCATTGATTTATATGATGTGACATGGATCCACAATGTATACTTTCATGGCCATGATCAAGTCATGATTAATTCTCAATGGATCCATGATGTATTTTGTTGTGGCCACCATCCCATCACTTGTGTCATGCATGGATCTGTAGTGCATTTTTGGTGGCTATGCTCTTGTATTTCTTACCGAGCATGGGTATGCTCACCTCAGGGATCTTCTTTTGTAAGACTGGAGATGCTCTTTTTCAATATTCTTTTCCCAAATCTCTATGACTTGATTTATAAAGTATTTCGGCCATCAAAAACCTCTTCTGAACTCAAAAATTAGGGGGCATATGTTATATATTTATTTTCCACCTAATCATGAGGTCATTATCACCTAAATATCACCTAATGACTAGGTCATTACCCCCTATAAATCCCTCATTTTAACCCTTAAAAAAAACACTTTTTCCTCGAGTTTCCAGCCAAATTCCAACTCGGTCACCTTTTTCCTTCATTGAGGAAGTGACCAAAAGGGATGGTCTCACCCTATGTCTTGCCAAGGAGCGGACAATCACTCTGTCTATGTTTCTAGGGAGCGACCAAGTCTATAAGATCCTATTTTTCTATTTGGTTTCGATGGATAATACCTCCCATTGATTTATCGGGGCTTATCCTCGAGGAGGATTCCATTATGATCCCAAGAATCTGATCTTAATAACTATATGGAATTATCCCTAATTCCCTATAAGAACCAAGTCATTTCCCATGGAAAGAAGGGAGGGATGAGCTAGCAAAGTTACTCTGGTGTTTTGGTTGCAAAACTTGGGCAATGAGCTTAGAAGGAGGCCATCTCTTCAGTCTACATTTGTAAGTTGTAATATCGATTATTTGATTAATAGAAGACATACTGGATGTTTATCTCTATCTAATTGTTCATATAAGTTTATGTATTCATTGATAGAGAACTAGAATAATTATGTGTTATGATATACTATTAGATCTGTTGTCAATCCATGCATGATTTCTTTTATCTTTGGGTTTCATGTATGAATAAGGTCTAGGAATATCCTTAGTTTATGTCTCTATTCCTATCTTAGGAGATGGTAGAACCTAAGGGAGCTCAGCTCTTGTAGGGCTCAAAATCCCTACAACACATGGTGTTTCAACCATGGAGTTGGAAGAATTCAAGCTTCTACAGAGGCAAGTCTGTCACTAAATTTTAGACCAAACTCCTTTGCATAAGGAACTTGATCATAATAATTATGATACATAGTGCACATAAACATGTCACACCTTAGAAACTAATTAAATTCCACTCCATTTGGTCTTGGTAATAGAAAACAGGATGTCATGATCTAGTCCTTCCCATTCTTAATTCAAGCAACACAAGAGAAGTTCTTCCTTATCATTTGGACATTTTCAATTGATGCATATCTATCCATGTATAGAGTGTCAATTTCAAAATGTAAGGAATTCACTTACCAAAGTAGAAGTAACAATTTTCTGAGAAAACAAACAATGACTGTATACTTGATTTAACACTACAAAATGAAACTTGCAAGACATCCACTTCATTTTCTCAGGGCCACTAATATGTAACTTTTAACACAACAATAATTCATTTATTGTTTAATCACTTTGAACATATTTGGCCTTCCACTATCTTCCAAGCCTTCATTGGTAGATGGTTTTCCTTCTATGTGTTGCCTACATGAAGACAAGGTAGAGATGAGCATGTTGTATTGTAAAGCCATACATTTCTTGGAAATATTCAACTATTGATTTCATTATTGAGTTATCAGCCACTGGGAATACTAGCTCCCGAGTAGGTTGTGTTGTCAATCTAGAGAAGTAATACTTCCTACACATATTTACCATGTGTGTCACTTCTACTTTTACACCTTTCAAGGCCTTTTTGATCCCCAAGGCATTCATTTGATTTCCAATACATTTGTTAATATTTATTTGCATATCAATTTTGAATACAATTTTTATGTAGATGTTGTGCCTTAGATCTAGAATCAACTAGGAAAGTTTTGAGTTAATTTACTCTCTTGGTCTTCTTTAAAACCACCAGGATCTCCGTACAACAATTTTATTAGAAGTTAATTTTCTTTGTAACCAAAAAAATTTGGTGAACGAAGTAATTCTATGTTAAACACTAAAGGAAATACACATTTTCCTCAATCTTCTCAGTTTGAAGTAGCAATCCAGCATTCCCAAAATAGTAATTTCATGGTGTTATAATAAAAAATATTTAGCCTCTCGTAGCCCTAAAATATCATTGGTTGATTTGTCCTAGATATCACTAGGACCAACCTGTGTCTATTTAAGCCTGGGACCAACTCATCTTCATTTTATGAATGGAAACTATTTATACACTTTCATGGGAGGCATCTTTTAAATTTTACCGTGTGGCTGCCTCAGAGCTTCATGTTGTCTAAATTGCTACGGTTTAAAAGACAAAAAAATTCACACAATACCTTTGGATGATATTTCTTGTAGTAGATCTGAATTATTCTAAAATTAGCTTGTATTAGGTGATGAAGTTATCCCTAATCTATTTTCAAAACTTCGAAGGTGGTGATATTTGAATTTGATGATTTATGAAAACCAAAAGGTGACAAGTATTCATGACAAAAATAACTACAAGATGGTAAAATATGTTGCATCATTTAGACATCAATATAACATCAAGTTGAAAAATATCCATACATGAATACACTAGCCCTAAAACACAGTTCCAACGAGATTGAGAAGGAATAACCAAAGCACTTCATCTTAATTTGTTATGTTTCAGGGATAGAGAGCAGGTCTCCAAGAATACTTTTCTATTGAGAATATGAATTATTCCTAAGGTTGTTTGTATTCCCCCATTTTGATATTGAATCACAAAGATTACCATACACTAAAACATATGTGCAGAACCGATATGTAACCTGATTATATTACGATCAAGAGGTATCAGGGCACATAGAAGCATTGCTCACAATTCTTTATTTCTGTGTAGGATAATGTGATCGACATTCCTTTGAGAGGTATGACTTGTTAGTTATAATTGTAACCTCAACAACGTGTGACTGTACATTGCTAGTTGTTCTGGCCAACTGTACTAGTCGTTAAGATCTGTTCCTTTGTTTCTTGATTCAGTTTCTTCTTTTCCATTTATATCTCTAGACTATCGGCTAATACAAAACTTTTCTCCACATATTCTTGTTCCTTGTTCTGTCTACTATGTTTTTTGTTTTCTTGCAAAGTTTCTTGTTTTGTCATGGTATCAGAGCACGGGAAGTAAGACACTTCATAGAGCTTGGAGAGCAGGCCACTCAAAAGAACGCTGGAGACAACAAAACACTCGAGTGCTTGGAAGCAGCCATGCAGATGAATATTCAGAGGATGAAGCGATTAAAGAATGCGTGAAATCCCTTCTTCATAAGGAAGATACACAAGTAGCAAGGAGGAAGACATATCCAAATCGTAGGATCGGAGCACTGAGAATCGAAAAACGTCGGATGCAGGTAAGGTGCACATAAATTAATCTTTTAAGTGTGTAAGAGAACATAAGTCTCGAATTAAATTGGGATCATACATCATCAGGAGGGATAGGTGGTGAAAGAACTGGAACTCCGGACTAGAAGCACTCCGAGATTTTCCAGACAAGGTGGTCACAAAATCATCGAAGCAACAGGGAGCCTGAGTCAATCTGAACCATCTGTTAGACAGGACGTGTGTCAGTGGATCCTACACTTCAGAGAAAAGGCACTTGGAGAGAAATCAAGTGTGGAAGTAGAAAAACTCTCGAAGTCATGGGAGACGAAGCAGATCTATCCATCTAATCCTGAGAGGACAGGTGTCACCAGATCCTACACTCCAGAGAGAAAGCACTTCAGAGGATTTGGATTGTGGACCAACTGTCGGAGTCCCGGAGTTCATCACAACCGTCTGTTTCAAAAGGACATGTGGCAGGAGATCCCTCACCTCGGAGGTTGAGAGCTCTGGAGGAAAGGTGAGTAGTGTGGAGCAAGAACTCCCGAATGCCCGAAGGCTAGAGTTCATATGATCCAGTTCATCAATGGGGGATAGGTGTCAACCGATCTATCACTTTGGAGGATAACCACTCTGGAGGAAAGTCAGCATGGTTTAAAAACTCACAAAGTCCCCAAGTGACTCTAGACCATTGGATCTTGTACAAATGTTCAACAGATCCAACACTTCGAAGGTCTGGGGCACCAAACACTTCGGAATAATGAAGGTCTTCTGAGTCAAGAACTCCCGAAGCTCTGAATATTCGGAGTAAATCCTAGTGGTTCATCAAGATGGACACGTGGACCGCTAAGAGATATCCTTCGACACTCTGAAAATTTAGCACTCCAGACATTCAACACTTTGGAGGTTTGTGAGTGCTAGTAGACAAGAACTCTCGAAGGTTGGAGTTCTGAAGTAAATCTTGGTTGTTGGTTTGTTGAGGTCTAAGCATCGTTGGATCCAACTCGACGAGTGGTGGAAGGCCTTGAAGCCCGAAGTCCTGAAGTAATTGTGAGTCCTTGATCTCAAATCAACAAGGACCATTCATCTTTGCAACAATTCGGCTATTCATCCATTTGAATATTCAGAGGAACTAATGCCTTCACGCATTGAAACGCCCAAAGATCGAGCTCAAAAATTTGCTAGTGTGCTTTAAGCGCAGGAACCAGGAAGAGGACCTGGGTTTTTTTTCACACAGGAAACAGTTAAAGCACGAAAATCACTATCATTTTTTTTTACTATTATGTTATGTTCTATTTTTTTGGGAATGTCCACCTCTAACAATTTAGGACCAACAAAAGGACCAATACTTCTTGGGAATAATTATGAGTTTTGGTCTCTCAGAATGAGATCGTTCTTACAAGAACAAGAGTGTTGGAATCCCATGGATCATGGCTATGTGGAACCAGATCCCGTAGTTCTCACTGCCATGACCGATCAACAATGAAATGCATAGGAAAAACGGAGGAAAAGAGAGAACAAAGCCAATTTATGGATTCAAAACTCTGTGAATGACTCGATTTTCTCCAAAATCACAGGCGTTTTTACTTCAAACAATGCCCAGGACTTCCTACAATCAAATTACCAAGGAAATTATAGGGTTAAAACAGTCAAGCTACATACCTTGAGGACACATTTTGAAACTTTGAAAATGAAAGAGCCTAAAAACGTGGACCAATTTATGACCAGAGTCATGGGAATTGTAAACCAGATTAGGTTGACTGGTGAAGACATCCCTGATCAAAGGATCGTTGAGAAATTCCTCAGAAGTCTTCCAAAGAAATTTTAGATGGTTCTTACAACCATCCTTGAATCCAAGGATCTGTCTAATTTTTCCACAAATGAACTAATGGGTTCTCTATTGACACATGAGACTCGACTACATCTAGAAGATGAGTCAATAGCCAAGGCCTTCAAAACTCGATTCTCCATCAACAAAGGGAGAGGAAAAGGTAGAGGTAGAGGCAGAGGTAATAGAGGAAGAGGGAGAAGTCCAAGCAATCAACACTCAGGTGAAGGTCACACCTACAAAAAAGGAATCAGAATTACTAGCCTCAAAGAGGCAGAGGGAGGAGATCCAATGACAAATCAAGCATACAATTCTATTACTTCAAAATGTATGGACACTATGAATCTGAATGTAGGAAGAAGCAGACAGATCAACACTCAGGCAGAGCACATGTCTCAAATCATGAAGGAGACACCTATGGTGGGATGTTTCTTTCCTATAACAAGACTGAAGAACAACACCAGGATCTCTAGTTGTTGGACAATGGATACAACAATCATATGGCAGGTAAAAAATAATTATTTTCTTGCATTTCTTCTTCTCTTTCATCAGATATTACACTTGGAGATAACTCTTTAGTTAAATCTCAAGGCAAAGGAACTTTACCTATTTTCACTAAACAAGATGTAAATAAAGACATACACGATGTCTATCATGTTCCAGATCTGAAACATAATCTCTTAAGTGTAGGACAACTAATTGAACATGGCTATGAGGTAATTTTTGAAGCAGCCTCATGTAGGATATATGAAAAAACCCCAGCAGACAATTGATTTATGAAATCCACATGACTAGAAATCGAATGTTTCCTCTGTCCCTTAGAATTGAAAATCTGACCCAATCTTATGCACAAAGTGCATCCACCCCCAATGAAACTATGATTTGGCATGCAAGATTTGGACATCTACCCTTTTAGAGTCTAATCCTTCTACATAATCACTCCATGGTTAAAGTTCTACCTATCTTCAAAGAGAAAAATTCCCCATGTGAGTCTTGCATTCTTGGAAAACATAAGAGAACTAGTTTTCCACAGTCCTCCACTCAAGCCAAACAACACCTAGAGATGGTTCATACTGACCTATGTGGACCAATGCACACAAATTCAATAGGTGGAAGTGTTTATTTTCTAATGTTTATTGATGATTTCAACAGGAAAATATGGATCTATTTTCTCAGACAAAAGTCTGAAACTTTTGCAAAGTTCAAAGAGTTCAAGGTTGAAGCTGAAAAATAGAGTGGAAAATATGTGAAAGTTCTTAGGTCAAATGGAGGAGAATACAACTCCAAAGAATTTGCAAATTTCTACAAATCATAAGGCATCATCATGCAAACTACAACCATGTATACTCCACAACAAATGGAGTGGCTGAGAGGAAAATCCAGACTATAATGAACATGGCAAGGAGCCTTCTCAAAGAGAAGAATATGTCGAATTTATTTTGGGTTGAAGTTGTAGCATGTTCTGTCTATCTACTAAATATATCCCCAACCACTAGTGTCAAGATGAAGGTCCCTCAAGAAGCATGGAGTGGGACAAATCTAAATGTTGCTCATCTTAGGATTTTTGGATGCATTGCATTCGCTCACATACCTTCCGAATCGAGGAGGAAACTTGATGATCGAAGTGAGAAATGCATTTTTTTTGGCTACAGTGAGACATCCAAAGCCTATAGACTCTACAATCCAATTTCAAAGAAACTCATTCTCAACAGAGATGCCAAATTTCTTGAAAACCAGTTCTGGAGTGAGTCTGACAATCGTCCTATGGACAGTCAAAATACATTTTTTCCACTTCCTGAAAACACAAAAAATTCAGGACAACAAACACATTAGCCCGTATTTCCAATATTGCAGGTACAAGCACAACCTGAAAGTCCTCAGGACAACTCTTCTTCAGGCAAAAATTCATCCTTTGAACTTCAAAATCAGAGAACTCGAAGCTTGAGAGAAATCCATCAATAGTTGGATGATATTGATCAACACAATCTTTTGCATTAATGTCATGTCAACCTACATCCTTTAAAGAGACAACTAAAGAGCCACATTGGGTTCAAGTCATGAACCAAGAGATTGAATCCATTGAGAAGAAAAAGACATGGGATCTTGTTGATCTACCTAGACATAAGACAAATATTGGTGTCAAGTGGGTTTACAAAACTAAACTCAATGAAAAGGGGCATATTGAAAAACACAAAGCCAGACTTGTTGACAAAGGATTCTCACAACAACCTGGCATTTATTTTGGTGAAAATTTTGCTCCAGTAGCAAGGTTAGACACTTTAAGGACTCTCTTAGCCATAGAGTCTCAACACAAATGAAAAGTATACAAGATGGATGTCAAGTAAGATTTATTGAATGGTTTATTAAAAGAAGAGGTCTATTTGGATCAACCACCTGGATTTGAAGTCAAAGAGCAGCCAACCAAAGTGTATCGGTTAAAAAAATCCTTGTATGGATTAAAGAAAGTTTCAAGAGCTTGGTACAATAGAATTGACACTTACATGATCAAGAGTGATTTCAGTAGAAGCCAAAATGAGCCAACTCTATACAAAAAAACATATCAACAAGGTAAAATTATGATTGAATGTTTATATGTTGATCACATGATATATACTGTAAATCTTGTATTAACCAGTTTCAAACATGCCATGCAATCTGAGTTTGAGATGACAGATCTTGGAATAATGAAACATTTTCTGGGGGATTGAGGTTGACCAATCAACCAAAGGAATTTTTTTCTATCAACAAAAGTATGCAACAAACATTGTCAAAATATTCTGCATGGAAGACTATAATCCAACAACAACTCCTATACCCCTAGGCACAAAATTAAGAAAGCAAGATGAAGGCCCTACAATGGATTCTACCTTATAAAAAAATTTAGTAGGCAGTTTGTTGTATCTTACAACAACTACGCCTGATATTATGTATGCAGCCGGCTTTGTTTCCATGTTCATGGAATCTCCCAAAGATTCTCATTGGAAGATGGCGAAAAGGATTCTGAGATATGTTGTAGGCACTCTTAATTTTGGTTTATGGTACTCTCAGTTTGAAGATAATCATCTTTCTGGTTACAGTGACAGTGATTTTGCAGGTAGCCTAGATGACCGGAAAAACACCTCAAGGTGTGCTTTTCACCTGAGCACGAATATGATTTCTTGGGCATCAAAGAAGCAACCCATTGTCTCAATATCTTTTGTAGAGACAGAGTATGTCTACTATTGGGCCTTAGAAATATCTTATTTTCATCCACCTTTCCCTTCATCATTCCTTACATTTCATCATCCCATTAACCTTTTATCATACCATTTCCATACATACATGTGGGTTTCTCCTTATTATTTTCCATTGTATTCATTTTAGTATTATAAGTGAATTTATGATTAAATCTCATAAAAATGACATATTTTCATTATATATCAAGGTTGGATGAGTTTGATGATGTGTGCAGGCATATGTGAAGATTTCAACAAAGTTAAATATTACCACCTACCCTCAAATTCGAATTTCATCTTCAAGCTTTGAAGATTTGAAGAATATTTGGGACAATTATTCAAGCATATTCAAAGGAGAAGATCATGGAGATTTTGATAGGATATCTTATCTAAGATATGAGTGGAGGATTTGAAGGAATAAGTTGAGAGAATAGTGGATATGTAATTATGACACTCTTCAAGAATTTCATGTATATAAGAGAGTTCTCTCTCTTCATGAGAGGAGATTATTCATTATTGGGAGTGGAAATCATGTTATTCATAATTGGGGATGTAATTCATAATTTAGTCTTGTAATTGGGAGAAGGGGATTCTTAGCTTTGTTATTCTTTCATGCTTTGTCATTTGACTCTTGTAATATAATATGAGATTGATATATGGTGTGAGATCACATATGTCATTTGTCGTTCAACTCTTCACATGTTGTATTGTTTTTCCCTTATGTAATTTCTTTCTTTCCTAGTTAGTCTTTCGATGATTTCCTAGATTAATTTCATTTCAGCAATTTAGATTAGATTATTTCTACTTCATTCCTGCATATATAGTGTGTGTTCTTCGTAAGCCTACGAACCTCGGATTGAAAAATTAAATAGTTGGGCAAATACTACAACGGAATTAAATGACAATATTTTCGCCTAACATTTTGGCGCCGTTGCTGGGGAAGCACAATGGATTGAGGTTTAGTTTGAATTTTCATGCAAGTGTGATTAGTCATGCTCCTAACTTTGAGGTGACATATGGGTAAGGGTATGTAGGGTGTGTTTCAATTCCTGCAATTTACGCAAATTTCATTTTTCGCAACTGTGGAGAGTATGTGTTTCAGCGAGTATGATTTTCAGTTTTTATTTATTTATTTTTTATTTGTGTGTTGTAAGAACCCCCTTTTCAATATGTTTTAACAATGAGTGTCATCTTGGAACTACTCACTCAGATCCTCATGAAATTCGGGATCTCCTCTTCTCAGGAAGAGGAGATCTTGACAACAATTAAAGATTCAAACACTCCTCCAGCAACAAACGAGGATTCAAGATCTGAAGACTCCTACGCATTAGATGATGAACAAAAATTCGAGCAGGAGATTGAGGAAGATGAATATGAGTTACAGAAAGATCTGAGAGAGGAAAAATGAGCCTATGAAAGAATTATCGAGCAATGGTTCTAGGTAAGAACTCAATTAGATAAATTTCATTTTTATTTAGTTAATTTGTCGTTACAGAAACAAAATTCGTTTATTCTTGTAAATTTATGTCTTTCATTTGAAAAATTGCACACGAATATATTTTTTTTACTGTTGAATTCTTGGCTCCATTGGAAGTTTGACTACACGTAACTAATCCTTAAGTTTCAATTATCATAGAGTAGGTAGGCTAACGAATAAAGCAACATTTTTTCTCTATTTTTTTTTTTTTTAATAAGTATGCTCTCCTCCGCGCTTCGTGCGATCGCGAGGATTAGACAATAGGGATGATTTGGATTTTAGGAATGAATGTTCTTGCAAACATGCTTAACAGTAAACACAATAAAACCAAATTTTTTCTATGCTGAAACAACGCAAATTTTGCATGCTGTTACAGCATGCTGATACACCAATTTTTTTTTTTATAGGCTGTTACAGCATGCTGATATAGTGAAAATTTTACATCCTGGTACAACAACATTTTACATGCCTCTTACAATGAAATTTTACTTTCTAAAACAATGACATTTTTACTGTAACAATGATTGACCAGTGTCACGCCAACACTTTTGTTGTTTTTCACTTTTTGGATGAACTTTGTGTGTCGTTTTGCAATCGATTGAACCATGTCTTCTCGGTCTAGTTTATTTTTGGTTTGAGCCACCATCCTTTCACCTTGATATGGAATAAAATATGCAACAATACAACAACATGATCATTTAAATTGAAGTCTTCACATCTACTAGATCTACAGATTTAAGGTGCATTGTCCGGCTCAGGGCAAGAAGAAAAAAATAATAAATGATAATAAAACTGAACTATGACTGAGATTGATTGAATTGTGCTTCCTGTCTTGCATGCTAAACCTGCAAACAATAGATCTGAAACATTCCCCCATCACACCTTGAAGTAAAATCTGCAATTATCAAGGAAACTAACCAAATCAACGATAAATCCTAGTTTTCTAAAGAATAAGAATTAGAGTGCATAGCAAAGAATAAGATGAATTCTTCTCTTTTTGGCATCTTTAGAAAGTTAGGATTTATTTCTCGATTCTCATTTAAAGCATCATATACAAAATTAGATATTTTGTTTTCTTTTGACCAGAAAATTTGCACCAAATCTTGATTGCGCATCCACCTTACTTGAGTTTTGTTACATAACATCTCATTCCACTAAGGTGCAATCGCAGATTTTATGCATGAAGGTTTCCTGAGCACGCATTTCCATAAGTGAAGCCTTCATGACTAAATTGCAATTGAATTCCACTATTCTCTTAAGCATTTTTAACTGCTGGAATTACTCAAGTAAGGATAGGAAATATCTCAACAATAGTTTTGTTTTCGAGAAACTTACAAATCCTCAAGTATTAGAAACCACGCAACATCATGACATTGGTCAAACTAGTTTTTGGTGCTACTTGTGAAGTCGGTAGTCGATGCCATTAGTGAATAGAGATTTGATGAGCCCACTTCTTATCTTCTCTGGATTTTTTGTGCGCTGTCAAATCTGTCTTTGAAAACTAAGCAACATTGACCAAACTAACTGTCACACGCACCCCTGGATTTTAAATCTAAGGGTGATGATAATAATAGACGTGGGATCAACATCTTTATATCGTTGTTTCTCGGCTACACTGTTGTTCTTGATCTTTATTGAGTTTGGGCGGGTATAGGAATGAGCCAAGAAGAAACTTGCCAACAAGTTGGCTCGCCACTTGGGATGACTTGAACGAGTGACCTGTTTGGTATTAAATTTTCCATTCTTTAAATCCGTGATTGGCTTAATCTATGTCTATATAGGATGATTCAAGTTTTATACATTTGATTTTTATTTTTGGCTGGAGAATCTCCTTGAGGACCTAAGTTTCCTTACAGTTTTGCAGTTCTTCGTACTTCCGAATCACTGCAATTCAACATCGATTCAGAAGCACCTGAAAAGATGCCTCATGGATGAATTTATGCCAACGTTCATTCACCTACTATGGGTATGATGATTGATATGGGAAGTCCCTTGCTTAATCGACCATCTGATAGGTTTCTAAAAATTGGAACAGTGGGCGCTTCACGTGTGCTTGTTGAAGAGACTTGGCTCACATGGATGTAGATGTTCTGTTAGTTAGTGTGATATGGATGTTTGGAAACCCTTGCATGCTAGGTGTTCACTGGTTACAGGTTCCATTTGATCGATAATATCAATCCTGGTGGTGTATCCCTGAATGAAATAAAAACAATCCCATGTCGGCGATTCCTTTCCCAAGAGTTGCTACATCAAAACAACATATTTGTGTTTCAAGGGAAATAACTATAATTCAAGAACTACAACGCATTGAATATATGGATGACTGAAACCTAAGTTCATCTACATAAGTGTGGTTTCTCAAGGAATAGAAACGTAGGAACAAAACTGCTGCTGCTCGATTGAGGTAAGCTTCCCCCACTTTTGGCATATCCTCCTTCAGTGACAGTAGCATCACTTGTAACAACCAACAATAATGGCAAGACATCTTTAAATTTACTATGATCTTCTATGTCCAGTGTAATTGGTCGTGGCTGTATTTTCAGAAATGCAACAGGGGCAACGCTCTTTGAGACAATCTCATATACATCATCTGCATCCCCAATGTCCCAAACTTGAAAACCGTTTGTATATGCAAGAAATGAAGCAGTGAAGCAGGTGGGGTGCCCGCATATTCATCGAATCTAACAAATTGGACAAATAAGCCACTCGATTCCCTGCTATTGTTTGAAATATTGGAGAATGAGCAGAGCAAATATTGAACCAAAGCAAATTGTGTTGGGAGAAGGAGATTCAGAGAAAAAAATGGGCCCGACACTTTGAGAAGTGAGCCAGATAGTTGAATGGTGGCTTTCCTTGTGCTCTAGCTCACCTCACATTATGTATGTAGTATGTCTGGTTTTATCACCTTTCTGTCGAACGATTCAATTACCTGGCGAGAATGATGAGAGGCCTTTTAACTCGCAACATCTGGGGGGCCAGGACCTATTTTAGTTGATATCCCAAAGGATATTCAGCCGCATATGACTATTCCAGATTGGAACAATGCAATAAAACCTCATGGCTATATGGAACAGCTCCCAAGACCCCAAATATTTCTTAGTTAGAACAGATCGTGCGCTTGGTGTTTAACTCTAAGAAATATGTCCTGTATGTCAGTGGGGGTTGTCTCAAAGCTAGCCAAGAACTCCGAGAGTTTGTAGATTATACAAGCATTCCAATAGCTAGTACTTTCATGTGCTTGGCATCTTTTCCATCTTCTCATGAGAAAAGCTCGGGGATGTTGGGCATGCATGGGACTGTTTATGCCAATTATGCAGCGGATAAAGATGATATGTTGCTTGCTTTTGGTTTTCTCTTTAATGATAGAGTGACTGATGTGAAACCTGCACTACAAGGGCTTAAGTCAAAATGTTAAATGCATTGCATACCTAATTGTTGAAGGAGAATAACCTTAAGAACAGTTGAGACAAAGCATGAGGAACTTAAGTAATGTTGTTTTGCAGATCCGAAGGTTTCTCACAGTATGCAATGCAACCAAGATCAATTTATATCATACACAGCTAGGTCATGCAAGGAAACTGGTATTCACTTTGGATGGCAAATGGACCAATTTGGCGTACTGAGACGATAAATTTTGTTTTTTCATAACATCTATATGTTCTTGGAATTTATGATTAACGTGTTTTTGCAGGCATTGTATTGCAGGATCGACTGTTGTGTTCGCTTACTGGTTGTCATAGAGACTTATAGGCTCTAATTATTCATGCTTATGCAGAAAAACAATTAAAATCAATGGAGCAGCTTGACTAATTTCTTGGGTAAATTTGACAAGCAACATGTTTAATATTCCAGGACTTTAGTGACAATTCTCAGCAACTGGTTATTATGAAGATTTGATACAGCTAAGACAAATAAGTATATTGCAAGGGCAACAGGTATAAAAACGTAGTCTATTTCCTTGATTTACTGCATTTGCATTTATTTCTCCATGATATGTTTTTCGCAAATCTCACAGTTTTTATGCAGGAATTTGTACTAAGATTTTTAGGTTCACAACCGAGTGCATCCCATGCTGCAGTGATTTTCATGAATCACAACATTCTTCAAAGAATACATTCTTTGCTAGACATCTTGAAGGAGTTGTTACTCATCAAAAACATCATGACATTTACTAATACACAACAACATTTTGCTGTTACACAATTACATAGAAACATTGTGCTGATACACAACAACATTTTGCTAATACTCAACAACATTTTGTTGTTACACAACAATTTTTTGCGCATCTTGATGTTTGCTGATACACAACAACTTTATGGGCATCTTGATATTTGTTGTTACACAGGTACATTTTGTTGATACACAACAACATTTTGCTGATACACATAAAATTTTTGTGCATCCTAATGTTTGTTGTTACACAGAAAATTTTTGCTGATACACAGAAACATTTTTCCAAATTTCATGTTGTAACACTGTCCCATTTCTCCTTCAAAGCTAATTAGTCATCCCTGTGTTGAATCCATCTTCCATTGCCTTAAACTTCATTCTTTAACACACCTTATTTTCTGATTTGCATACATCATTTCCCTTATCTTTTTTAGTTCATTTTGCCTTTCCAGTTTTCCTTATGAATAAAACAAACTCTCCTTTTCCATGATTACATTTCCTTTCCATAAACCCTGTTGCTACTGAGATATTTACATCTATAGTCCTACCACTCTTTTTATAAACTCGTGTTGACTGATGTGAGATTCCTTAAGGCCCACCTTTCAACAGTCTTGCCCCATTGACCTTGACACCTTATCTAAGATATAGACTAGAGTTCCTTTTTGAGTACCTTGAGGCTTGTATGCCTTAATGGCAAGCTCTCTCGCTAGCAATCATGGGAATACATCAATGTCTCTTGATCGTTAGATATTGCAAGTGGCTCGACATTAGCCCATCTATTCGCACTTCGCAAGATGTACTCGGTTACCTTGACACTCATTGACATCACTTGTGAGTTTGTCTCGCATTGGTTAACGACATTCATCAATGGCCGGTAATCCAATGATTTCTCTTCATGCTCAACATCGACACATTTATTCGCATGACTAGAATTGGACCATCGATTTGTAGCAGGTGAAGACTATACACTTTTTCATGATCCTCTCAGCAGTTGCAGCAGTTTGATTTCCGATCTATGAGAGTATCACAGTTCCATATTATATGCCTTCCACATTTCTCATGATTCAGCAGTAGCAGTTCATATTCCTTCACTTCCCATGATCCAGTTACAGCAACAACAACATTAGCAGTTCCATTTTCATGATCTTGCAACAGTGACATCTTCCATGCTCCAACACCAGCCATATTCCTATTGCATTGTTCATCATCATTATTGGGCAAGGGACAATATGTTCTTTTCTAATCTTTAATCATGTAATTCCTTATTTTCTAGTAATGAATAACTTTGGAAAATTCCCTCACCATGCTCTATTCCGTTTTCACTTTCATAACCTATGCCAAGTTGCATAAGGATATGAAACCACTTCAGTTGGGGGGGAGGGAACCTATATTCACTACATATTCATTACCATTATTTCCTTTTACCATCTCAACATTCCATTTATGATTCACTAACATTTCTTCTCCAATGACACTTTGTTGCATTTCGATTGATATACATATTGACATGATTCATAAAGATAAAGTAAAGGCTTTCTTATACACAGTGATGCTTTCTTATGCACATTGATAACTTATTATTTCCAGTGAGTATATGGCTAAATTATTGCAGCAAGAAAATAAATAAGTGAAATGAATGTTGTTAACACAAGAACCAACATATTTTGTATTCATGGTTGTCACACAAGAACCAGCCATAAGAAAATTTCACATGCTGTTACACATGTATTCTACATGCTGCTACTCCTGTATTTGAAATCCTGGAAATATTCCTTATTAAAAAGACATCATCAATCAAATCCATAGTTTAAATTCCAAAAGTTCTTAAGAATATCCATGCATGGTTGCATGAGGACATGCAACAAGTTGAGTTGGGGGGTATGTTGGGCCTTAAAAATGTCATATTTTCATCCACCTTTCCCTTCATTATTCCTTACATTTCATTGTCCCATTAACCTTTTATCATACCATTTCCATACATACATGTGGGTTTCTCCTTATTATTTTCCATTGTATTCATTTTAGTATTATAAGTGAATTTATGATTAAATCTTAAAAAAATGACATATTTTCATTATATATCAAGGTTGGATGAGTTTGATGATGT
>ML781491.1:1191175-1202716 GCA_009831015.1 Picea engelmannii
AATATTTGGGACAATCATTCAAGCATATTCAAAGGAGAAGATCATGGAGATTTTGATAGGATATCTTATCTAAGATATGAGTGGAGGATTTGAAGGAATAAGTTGAGAGAATAGTGGATCTGTAATTATGACACTCTTCAAGAATTTCATGTATATAAGAGAGTGCTCTCTCTTCATGAGAGGAGATTATTCATTATTGGGAGTGGAAATCATGTTATTCATAATTGGGGATGTAATTCATAATTTAGTCTTGTAATTGGGAGAAGGGGATTCTTAGCTTTGTTATTCTTTCATGCTTTGTCATTTGACTCTTGTAATATAATCTGAGATTGATATATGGTGTGAGCTCACATATGTCATTTGTCGTTCAACTGTTCACATGTTGTATTGTTTTTCCCTTATGTAATTTCTTGCTTCCCTAGTTAGTCTTTCGATACTTTCTTAGATTAATTTCATTTTAGCAATTTAGATTAGATTATTTCTACTTCAGTCCTACATATATAGTGTGTGTGCCTCGTAAGCCTATGAACCTCAGATTGAAAAATTAAATAGTTGGGAAAATACTACAAGGGAATTAAACGACAATATTTCCGCCTAACAACTACTACCTCAGCTTCTTGTCAAGCTATGTGGTTACGAAAACTATTGAATGACATCTCACATACAGAAAAGGAGCCAACTCCTATCTTTTGTGACAATACTTCTGCAATTTCCTTATCCCAAAACCATGTTTTTCATAAGAAAAGAAAGCACATTGAAACTCACTATCACTTAATACGTGAGCTAGTCAATAATGGTCAAATTGCTCTTGAATTTTGTGGCTCACGAGATCAACTCGTAGACATTTTTACAAATCCATTAGGAAAAACCGTTTTTTTATTTTCAGAGACAACGCTTGGGCATTATCAGTGTTGATGTTTGTAACTATTCAGTTTAAGAGGGAGTGTTAGTTATAATTGTAACCTCAACAGTGTGTGACTGTACACTGCAAGCTATTCTAGCCAATTGGATCTGTTCCTTTGTTTCTTGAATCAATTTCTTCTTTTCCCTTTATAGCTCTAGACTATCAGCTAATACAAAAATGTGCTCCACATATTCTTGTTCCTTGTTCTTTCTACTCTGTTTTTTGTTTTCTTGCACAGTGTCTTGCTTTGTCATGACTGACATAAAAGTGTACTATGTTTCGGGGCAGTGGATTGTCTTTAAAATTCTATTCATTGTTGACTCATAATGCTGAGAATAAGAGTGTGAAACAAAGATTCGTATCTTAGTGTGGGTCATCGTTGGCAATGTCACAAAGTTCTTCAAAATTCTATTCATTGTTGACTCACAATGTTGAGAATAAGAGTGTGAAACAAAGATCTGTATCTTACTATGGGTGGTCGTTGGCAATGTCACAAAGTGGGTGGTCGTTGGCAATGTCACAAAGTTCAACACTCAGTTGGTTGATTTCAAACTTAATTGGAAAGCTTGTTTTTTTTTTTTTTGAAAAATGGGTGGTGCAAGTTTAAACTTTAATGAGGAAATGAGGTTTAGGGTTTTTAGTTAACCATTTACCTTTTTTAATTTTTGCAAATTTTTTATATTAAATATATAGTCAACCAAATATTTTAAAACTTTATTTCGAATTAGTTATTTAATGGCAAACCAAATCGTACTAATTTTTAAATATTTTTAACCAATTCAACTGAATTTGATAACTAAAGTTAAAACAAAACAATAGTTCAATTCACAGAATGAGTAAATCAATTCTGCATATATAAATTATGGGATAGTTTTATATTCATTTTTCTAATAAACAATAAAAAAAAACATAAATTACAAATTTAAAAAAAAAACACCCTTAAAATTTAAGGAATCACATACAAGATGTTTCAAGTCATGGACTATAACATAGGAAGTTTAATTACGAGAGGTAAAACGCTAAAATCTTCCCACATTAGAGAGATTCCAAAATAACATGAAAACAAAAGAACAAAAGGCTCTTATCCCCCTGTGAATCTTTGACTTTTCAAGTTCCAGAGACCACCACACTACACTCACAATATATTCCGGACAAGTTCCACTGACACGTGTTTGACTATATCCAATTACCAATTAATAATAAAAATCGAATTAAACTGAATTCTACCCGATCCGAAGGGTAGAATGATATTTATGGTCCTTCATAATTAACTTATTATGTAGATTTTAATGTTGTGGTAGGTGGTATATATGTAGAATATATTCTGACATATATACCAAAATAAATAATTTAAGGATATATATATCAACAATTGCAACATTAAAACCTATACAGCAAGCTAGTTATTGATCACCTAATATTTACAACCAACCAGTTGATATTTAGACATCACAAAGGACACCAAACAGACTGAAATATTCTATGCACGAGCTTGAATCTAGACACATTCATGTACGCTAATAATTGGAGTCATTTGATGATATATACATATAATATCATATATATAATATCGTTGTTTAATTATGAAATCGGGTACACTAATAATTGGAGTCATTTGATATATATATATCGTTGTTTGATTATGAAATCGGGTACTGTTTATCTTAATGGAAATAAGATATTAGTCACGCCATCCCCCTATAAAATGACAAATTCCATCCAGCTATGAAAAAACTAACTTTGATTTATCAGATTTTATCGTAAGAAGTTATTTAACTTGCTTTATAATTTTATATTTTTGTTTGAGAATTAAATTACCAAAAATTCTATAAGTTAAAAATTATGAATGTTTTTATTATAAAAAATATTTTGAAATTGTGTTTTGATGTGGTGTAGGGATGATATTTTAAGAGAGATTGTTTTTCATCTTCAATCTTTTTAGTGTTACAAAGATGACAAATTATTTGGATCTATGAAATTCTAGGAATTGTCCAACCCTCTATTGAGTTTATCAAGTTTGTTCTTTTCATCTTCTAGATTAGGGTTGACTATCTCCTCATAGCATATCAATTATCTCTTATACTCTAATTCTTTATGGCACCATAATTTCTACCTAAAGTTAGATTTAATAATAATATTATTATTATTTTTATTCCACATAGTGACCTCTTCCTTTATTCCGAATGATTTAGCCAAGCCCACTTGAGTCATGCATGGTTTTTGCTAGAGTTTGAAGCAATATTAGGAATCCTCTCCAATCTTGTCTTCCATATTGTTTATCTTGTTCTTGTACATTAGGTACATGATCATAGCCATTCTCTCAATGGGGAAAGCCACGCTTCTATGAGGAGGATAGGATACGGTGCATTTCCTTTAATTTTAAGATTGTAAGTTATAAAATGTTTTTAAATTTTCTCTATCTTTCTCTGCGTTAGTTTAGAAATATTGCAACCCAAAAATTCACAGTCATATAAGATAAAAGGAATGCCAAGAGTCTCAAAGAAGGGTTTCTTCTTATCCCAAAGTTGAAGGTCTGTTGATTTACACTTATTTTTCAAGGCCATAATAAGATTTCCACCCTCTGTTTTGTTATTTTCTCAATGCTATAGTTCCAATTAAGCTTGTGATCAAAATCGATTCTAATATATTTGTATGAAGTCACTTTCTTGAAGCTATTGTTATACAAAAAATTAGTGTAAGTGATCTTTTTCTATTTTCTAGTTGTTTGTTGAGATCATAGGGACTTCTCACCATAAGAACAATATCATCAACATAAAGAAGAAGGATGATGACTATATCAACTATAGTTATGCAAACACAACCTACACCATCCAAACAACCCTTTAACTTGTCTATCTATATGCCATAAATGATAGGGGACAACGGACACCCTTGCTTAGCTCCTATATTACAATTCATTTCTTCTGACTAGCCATTAGTGTTCCTAAACTTGGAAATAATGTTCTCATACAACCTTATCGCAACAACTCTCTCAACTTGAAAGGGACTTTTAGTTCTTCTAATCTATTCCAGAGGTTAGTTATGGGCATTATGTCAAATGAACTTCTAAAGTAAAAAAGGAAACATACAAGATTGATTTTACTATTGAGACACTCCTATGCAATGGTCATAAGCATAACAAGGTGGTGCATAGTTGAATAATAGATCCTAAATTTATCCTAGCCTTTAACTCTTTTTCCATGGATTTATAGCCATATGTTGATCTTGTTTTCAAGAATAATTCCATATAACTTGGTTAAAAGAAGGCTAATCATAATGGTCTTATAATTATAAAGATTGTTTTTATCTTTGCACTTAAAAATAGGAACAATGAGGCTTTGAGCTCAAGGTTTAGGGAAACCCTGCTTGACTACTAAATTGAAGAGCTTGTGGATGGGATGGATGGGGATAGGCCTTCAAAATTTTGAAATTTCTGCATGGTAGCCTTCAATGTCCTTATATTTCCTTTTTGTGAGCCACTTAACCCCAAACTCTATGCCTTGTAAAGAAAAAAACTCTTCTTCTATAGAAAGAGTTCAATGTTTTCCATGAAATTTGGGATTTGTAAGTCTTTTTAAGGTAGGAATTTCAATCCCTCAACGGAATCACATTGTTTTGTTTATTTGTATGTGTTGCAATTTTCTTCTAGATTTTTTTAGGATCTAGCTTAGAGAGGTGCAAAATATCCTCTTGCTTTCTATTTATATAGTTGTTTTTTTTTCATTTTAATCAAGGCTTCATACTTATTTATCATTTTGTATTTTAAGGACCCATTGGGATCACTCCTAATGGATTTCGTAACAATATTACACTCTTTATCATAACAAGGGTTGGTCATTATATTCTCCTTTTTGCACGGAACCTCAATAGAGAACTTGTTACCAAAAGTAGCTTAGAGTGTTGTCCTAAAATTATGTTAGAGCTCTTCAATACTATCCTTATTTGATATGAGATTTAATTCATTGTTTAATTCTTTTAAAAGAATATCATCTTTATTTTTGTCAAAGATCAAGTGCTTTTCATTATTAGAATTATTTTCCATGGGGATTTTGTGCATGGAAAAATTTAGAGTTAGGGTCAAAGGTATATTATGAAAGTTAGGATTATTGACATTTAAGATGTCAAATTTTATTATTTGGTTATATACGAACACTAGTACAAAATGAGTAATGTTTTACTAAAAAAAACTAAAAATTAGATATATATGACTATTTTTTATTCGACGACTATTAGCAGCAAATTAGCAGTCGCTTTTCACTTGAATAACTTTTAGTCACATCTCTCTTAGTCGTTAATTTCCAATTAATGACTTAGTGAGATACGACTAAAATTTATTTGGGTGAAAAGAGAATGCTAATTTGTTGTTGATAGTCTTCGACTAAAAACTAGTCATATATATCTTATTTTTAGTTGTTTTTTAGTAACAAATTAGCCAATTGTACTAGTGCAATATAAAATACCCTAACTCTCTCCTCATATCTTCCCATTTGTTTAAACAAATGGCATGGACACCCAAAACTCACAAAATACACCTAACAATAGAAATGCAACTCACACATGGAAAAATAAGTTGTGCACATTATCTAACACACACACACACACGCGCGCGCGCACACACACACACACACACGTGCGCGCATTGGATAAAGACGAATCAAGTTCCCAACACAATAATCATGCCTCCTATAGTAGAAATGCAACTTACACATGAAAAAAATTATGTACATTGTCTACAAGAAACAATCAACATTCAAAGTCTCAAAACCAACTTAGATTAAAAAAAAGCAACTCATATAACCTTTTAAATGACATTTTTTCCTTCGCAACAAATAAATATGTAATTATTATTTTTATTCAGCATTAGACTTACCTTTGTGGTGTCAATCTTGGCAAATATATGTGCCTGGTGAAGTTCCCCAAGCTCATAAAGATAAGCACAAGTTTGCATGATATATAGAACAACAAAAATTTTAATTCCTTTACCAAAACATATTCTCAACTAAGAATGCAAAATGAACCTATTTCCCCACCAAAAAAAAATATTAAAAAATAAAAAAGGTACCATAATTTGTTGCATTATGTGGTTTGAGCTCCAAAATATGTCCTACCACCAATACACATAACTCCAAGTTTGCATGCATTTTGCAGGCACCAATAAATACTCTCTAAATAACAACATCATGCTTAAATGGTATTTTGTAGATCGAATCCTCTACTTCATCGATTTGATCAAAATGGACAACAAGGTCAATCATGCAAGCATAATTATCCTTCCCTAATTCAATGTGATGAAATTCCCACATGAAATCAAAATGATGCCAACCTTGATCCACAAAACCCTCACAACTACATGCAATCAAAACACCAACAAAGGTGATGGAATTTGGTCTTAAACCCTCATGTTGCATCAAATAAAAAATATGGAGTGCCTTTGATGGTCATAAGAAGTACCACACTCACTCTAAAGAGGACCAATTAACCTAAAGCTATCAACACCATAATCCACTTAAGAAAAGATAATTTGTCAATCCATTATAGATGATCCACATATGAGCGCTGCAAACAGTAACGAGCTTAGTGTTAAGTGTTGGTGAGCTCTAAGACAAGGAAACACTCTCAAACATCAGACTTTATCTTTCTAAATTTGAACTTGTAATTTCAAAAGATAAAACACATGATCTTAACCATTAACTCTACTCAAACTATACATTAAAAATTTTAAATTCAAAATACTAAAATAACATAAAACACTGTAAATATAAAAAATATTAAATTATTAACCAAAAAAGATCCTATCCAAGTTCACCGAACCGACACCAGACGATGGCTGTCCTCATCCCTTGGAAGGGTGCCAGATATGGCAAAAAGCAGATTCACAGATATAACAAAAGATTTTCGAACAATATGGATGGAAGCACGAATCGAATGGGAGGAAAATGGCTTACACAGATTGCCATATAAAATAGAAAAGCAAATACATTATTATACGACTAGAGCTGTCTACTCTAATCCAGCATTGAGAGAAGAAGCATATTTAAAGTTTAAACTACATCTAAGAGGCCTATTATCGGTACAGGCCCCACGAGTGATTCACAACAGTGAATCCGCCATCGACGACGAGGTTATGCCCGCTAACATATTTAGACTCATCGCTGGCCAAATACAGACCGGCCTCCGCAATATCCTCTGCTTTAAGAGTGTGCCCCTGTAAGTTGGCGATACTGTTGCAGAAGCCCTCCATGGCAACCTTATCCTCTTACGATATTGACGAGGCATCCCCTTGTTTGAAGCATAGTTATCAGATTTGGTGGAACTTATATATCATTAGCTTATAATTAATAGGCTTTAGTAATACTTTGCGGGTGAAATCCTCGTTGTGATTTTAATCGTTAATAAACTGGCGACTCCACAGGGAAACTTGTTTTCAACGGATTTAGAACTGACCTGGAATTTGGGAATAATTCACGAAAAAAATTAAGTATGAGGGGGTTTATCCCTGTATGTATAATCATTCAACCAAAATCTACTCTTTATTTCAAGGAGAAAAATTATGGACTTTCTCTTTGAAATTCTCAAATGGATGAAGAAATGGAAAGTAGAAGCGGGAGATAACCGATTTCTTTAAAAGACAATAGTGAAGGTAGATAGCAAGTTCAAGTGTGCCTTTAGGGGAAACATCGTAATAGTTGTGTAAGATTGATTGTTATTGACTAACAATATCTTAGGAGTGTCACTGTGGTAGAATTGATCCAACATCTTATTCTTTACCAAAATCAATTAAAAGATGAAAAATCAATAGAAATCATAACAAAATAAAATTGCAAAATTTAAAACCGCAAAAAAATAAGAAAAATGTAAAAGCAGTAGGAAATGTTTAAAACAGAAAGAAAAAATCAAACTATTGTAAAGAAGAAAAGAAAAATAGTGAAAACTGAAAGCAAAGCTAGACTACTAATTTACAGAAAATCCAAACAATGTTAGAACTTTTCAAGTTGGTTCCACATAATTCTTTAGGTGAGAACCATTAGTATTTTATGAAAACTAAAAGGCAAGAGCATGAGGCCAATGAGAATTGAAAACTTTAATAAAAAAATATTACCTAAACTCTAAAAAAAAAAAAGCCAAGTAACCTTAAAAAACATGGTTGAAATATAAAGTTGAAGAGGATTGAATGCTCCAAAAAAAATATACATTTGTTAAAAACTAGAACAGTAGCTTTAAATTTGAGAAGCAAATACCACTAACAATCTGAAGAACAATGAATCATCTTAAAGTGGAAAGATCCAAATAGAAAGTATAACCTAAACTCTAAAGAGAGCAAATTAAACTAAAGCTATCAACACCATCACTGATGGTCATAAGAAGTACCACACTCACTCTAAAGAGGACCAATTAACCTAAAGCTATCAACACCATAATCCAAGTAAGCAAAGATAAGTTGTCAATCCATTATAGATGATCCACATATGAGCGCTGCAAACAGTAACGAGCTTAGTGTTAAGTGTTGGTGAGCTCTAAGACACGAAAACACTGTCAAACGGTGCTTGGAGTAACCATTACAGTGGGAAAATGGCACAATAAGCCAATCCACAAACCAGAAACAGAGCACTAAAAGTATCAAAGCCCACAAGAGAGGCATGCGACCACGATAAGAAAAAGGGGTCACGATCTACACCAAGAGCAGAGCGACGAACACAGTGATCTGAAGACGAACGCTGCTCTCCGATAAAGCCAACATGAATTCAGTCTCTGCATGTTGGATCCGAAGGCTGCCATTTGGACAGAGGGTAAGAGAGCAACCTGCAACAATAGTGGTCTACATAGTGGGCATAACCAATGGCCATGAACCAACAAACAGATCAGAAAAATCGTATCGACAGGAATCAAACAATTGTTAGACGGGACAATTAAGCTCCCCCGTTGGAGAAATGGAAGCCCATGGCGGGAACGCTCACAGATTGTAGGTCCGACATATCGTAGCCAGTGTCGACGATAGAAATTATGACGGCTCTGGGGAGATGTCGGCTGTCAGCGATGATGGCGTCCCTCAGGGTGTCGTAGGCAGACGTCCAGAGGCGAGTGATAGTGATGCCGCAGTTGATGATGATCCCCGACGCCCCGATTTCTCGTCAATGTGGAAGGCCTCGGACGAGACTCAGTCAAGGAGAGCGCCACTCACGCTGATGGCGACGAGGGAAAGATAGTAGAAGGTAGAGAGAAAAGGATTTGCCACCAACCGTGTGAAGATCGATCCGGCAGGCACAGATTACGGCCTGAATTTGAGCGTGCCTGACTCCGAGTCGTGATCGACCAGAGAATAGGAGTTTCTAACACAGATCGAAAACACTATTGAAAGCTCCCAAATATGGATACTGCTCACACAGCAACGCCAGGTGAAAAGTACTTATAAATGCATGCAGGGTAGGAAGCGTTTTCTCTGATGGGCACAACATGGGAGTAAGAGAGATGCCCACAGCAGTGAGCTTGGAAAACACAGGGCCATGGCTATTATACAGGGCAAGGCCATCAACAATGAAAAAACCGAATTATTGGAGAACACTCTATGTTCGATGCTCTGATACCATGTTTAAAAACAAAGAACACTCACTAGGTTCATGCTCTATGGTATGATACCATGTTTAAAAACAAAAAACACTCACTAGAACCATGTTGGAGATAGAACTCCATACACAAAACACATGACAAAACAACAACATTAAATCTATTCTATATCTGGTTTGGTTTTTAAAACATTGGGAGGAGCACAGTATCAAAGATGGTTTGTTGGGTAGTTTACTTACCCAGTAATGAAAAGTCAAATATTCACAACTATTAAATCTCTCGCTTAAATAAATTTAACTACATTTACATTATGTATTATGTATGTATATTAATATTTATTAGCACTTTTATTATTGATTAACAAATAAACGATTGAGCTTCATTTATTTTGTGTTAATATTTTAATTTATGTTAATCACTTATGTGGCAATCAGTTAGTTATCAAAATAATTTTTAAATATGATTAAGTAAATGTAAAAAAGTAAACACATAAAATAATGTCTTTATAATAGCTAGGAAGTTAATGATTGAAATCACAGCCATTTATTTTGTGTGACTACTAAGAATATTCGAGACATATTTAATCCTATCCATAGAAAACTTATTTTATGGTCATTTACCTTTGTAGCCTTATGAGTAGGTGTACACCTTTCGGCGTACTAAATATATTTTTAATATTTATAAGTACATTTTTATAGGTTTTTTCAAAAAAAAAAAATTAATATCTAAAAATATTATTGAATGAAACTTTATTTTATGGTCATTTACCTTTGTAGCCTTATGAGTAGGTGTACACCTTTCGGCGTAATAAATATATTTTTAATATTTATAAGTACATTTTTATAGGTTTTTTCAAAAAAAAAAATTAATATCTAAAAATATTATTGAATGGAACTTTATTTTATGGTCATTTACTTTTGTAGCCTTATCACAATTAACATGTGCAGACTTCATCTCTAGATTTGAACTTGAAACTTCAAAAGATAAAACACATGATCTTAATCATTAAATCTACTCAAATTATACATTAAAAATTTTAAATTCAAAATACTAAAATAGCATAAATCTATAAATATAAAAAATGTTAAGTTATCAACCAAAAAAGCTCCTATCCAAGTTTACCGACACTAGACGATGGCTGTCCTCATCCCTTGGAAGGGTGCCACATATGGCAAAAGCAGATTCACATATATAACAAAAGATTTTGGAACAATATGGATGGAAGCACGAATCGAATAGGAGGAAAATGGCTTACACAGATTGCCATATAAAATAGAAAAGCAAATACATTATTATACGACTAGAGCTGTCTACTCTAATCCAGCATCGAGAGAAGTAGCATATGTAAACTACATATACGCATTCTAATTATCTGTAAAGGCCCCACGAGTGATTCACAACTGTGGAAGGGTGCCCACAGATGGTGCAAAGAGCATATTCACATATACAAGAAAATATTTTTGAACGATATGGAAGGAAGCACGAACCAGAGCAAAATGGCTTGCACGAAAACCAAATGCTGACAAAATGGCTTGCACGAAAACCAAATGCTGACATTATTATAGCACCGAGAGAAGTAGCATATTTAAAGTTTATCGGTACAGGCCCCACGAGTGATTCACAACTGTGAATCCGCCATCGACGACGAGGTTATGCCCGCTAACATATTTAGACTCATCGCTAGCCAAGTAGAGACCGGCCTCCGCAATATCCTCTGTTTTAAGAGTGTGCCCCTGTAAGTTGGCGATACTGTTGCAGAAACCCTCCATGGCGGCTTTATCCTCTTCCGATATTGACGAGGCATCCCCTTGTTTGAAGTACTGGACTGCAAGAGCCGTGGCCACGCCATAAGGGGAAACAGTGTTCACTCTGATCCCGTATTTCCCAAGCTCAGCTGCGCCGTTTTTAGTCAATCCAATGATTGCATGCTTCGAGGCTGTGTACGAGTAAGGAGCACCTCCTCCAATAATACCTGCCACGCTGGTTGTAGAGATAATGCAGCCCTTCTTTCTTGGGATCATCACGCGGGCGGCGTGCTTAATGCCGTGCATCACTCCTTTCACGTTTACGTTCAT
>ML781491.1:1228427-1252536 GCA_009831015.1 Picea engelmannii
CAACTTCACCTATGATAGAAGGAACTAAAAATAAATACACGAGGCACCTCCCAACTTATTTCAAGTTATATATTTTTACATTTAAGTGGTTTTAATGAGATACATTTTTAAATACATCTACTTGTTTCTGTTGGAATAATCTCAAAACTTCTATGTTGTTAGAGGTATGTTCGGGAATTTGTTTGACTAGATCTCATTTTTAGATCATAAGTGATTCTAGATCCACAATTGTAGGATTTTGCTCCTAGTTTATTGGTGAACTCTACAAGTATAAATGTACCTAAGTTTCCTTTCAATATCAAGTTGTGTGTGAGCATTGTCTCACTGATGTGTGCGTTCCTCCTATTCGTAATTCAATTTGGTATCAGAGCCGGTGCGAGGGGGCGAATTGGAGTTGTGGCTTTGTTTGTTGCGTGAGATCCTTCCTCATGCGATTTGGTCATGAGATCCCTCACTTGATATCTACTGGTTCACACATGTTCGCACCAATTTACATTTGCTGCGTGCTATGTGAATTCTGGAGAGTTGTGCCTATGTATGTGCTGGAGCAGAGTTGAGGAGGTTTCCTGTTACGGATTTCTATCATACTTGCGAGTTGTCAAAGGAGATGAGCCCAAACCCACTGTTGTTGCCTCAATTCTATATTGGGATAGGCGAGAGATGAAAGTGAAAGTGTTGTTGTGGATTTCCGTAAAGGATAACATGATTCCTCATATAAGGGACTATAAAACTTCCAAAGAGACATGCGACGTTCTCAAAGGTTTGTACGAAACTTCTAATTGCAAACAAAATCTTATTTTTAAAAACTAAGCTACTATCTATCAAAATGGAAGCCAATGAAAACATAAGTAATTTTGTATCCATAATTAAAGATTTAGTGATAAGTTGGGTGACATTAGTGAAAAGGTTTCCAATAATGATTTAGTAACAATTGCTTTGAAGGGTTTAGTGCAACATTATAAGGTATTCATTTCAACACTCTCAACTAGACCAACGCCTCCTACCTTTGATGAATTGGTTGGTATCCTCCTTCAATAAGAAGAAAGAATGAAGAACTATGATCAGGACTCAAGTGTCTTAGATTTGGCCATGATTGTAAAAGGTAAAAGATCATACCGAGGTAAACCATGGGACAAGAATATAGGTTGGTTTCAAGCAAAGAAAAAAGGTATGACACATCCTGATTCTTATGTTAAGAGAAATGTTGAATGTGATTATTGTGGAAAACCAAGACATCTTGCTAAAGATTGCTATAGAAGAAATAATCATGAATCAAATCAGAGATATAAAAGGCATGATGGAAATTATGTGCATAAAGACACTTCATTCAATGATGGATTTAAAAATCTTAAGTTGTTTATTTCCGAAGCTGCGTTTTCTGTTGAAACTGATGATGAGAATGCATGGTTCATATATTCTGGTGCATCATCTCATATGACCTGTAATAAAGAATGGTATGATGAATATTATGATAAACTTGATGGCACACATATTTACTTATGAGATAACATATCACATAAAGTCCAAGGCTATGGAGTAATAAGTGTGAACTTACATAATGGACAATTGAGACAGATTCATAATGTGATGTATGTTCTTGGTATTAAAAAGAATTTGATATCTGTTTCAACTATCACTGATAATAATCTAACAGTGGAATTTGTTAAGTTGAGGTGTGTTGTGAAAGATATCCATAATCACTACAGGGTTGTTTCCACAGGTACCAGGATTGGTGGATTGTATAAGTTGGATGTGACAATGAAGCGTCATGTTTCATTGACATCCACAACAATGCCAACAAAAGAGTTATGGCACCATGGGTATGGGCACCTAAATTACAATGATTTGATGTTGTTGCAAAGAAAAACTATGGTAGAAGGTCTTCCTGTTATGAAGAATGATCATTTTCCATGTGAAGCATGTGCACTTGGTAAGCAACATAGAGAGGAGTTTCTCATTTATACAGAGAAAAGACAAAAAAATATTCTTGAATTAATTCATATTGATGTATGCAGACCTATGAAAACTAGGTCACTTGGTGGTGCTTCCTACTTTCTTATTTTTGTTGATGATAGATCTAGATATACATGGGTCTATTTCATAAGGATAAAGAGTGATGTATTTGAGTACTTTAAAGAATTCAAAACTATGACTGAAAAAAAATCAGGAAAATGTATTAATGTTCTCAAATCTGATAAGGGTGGTGAATATACATCAGGTGCATTTAAAAGTTATTGTGAATTTCATGGGATCCAACAACAGTTTACAATACCTCATACACCTCAGCAAAATGGTGTTGTTGAGAGAAGGAAAAAACAATGGTGGAGTGTTGTCACAATATACTTCAAGGTAAAAACATTTCTAATGGTTTTTGGGCAGAAGCCATTACTATTGTTTATTTAAAAAATCAAAGTCCAACTAAGAAATTAGATTTCCAAAATCCTTTTGAGATTATTTATGGTTATAAACCTGATGTCAGTCATTTAAGAGTATTTGGATCCACTTCCTTTGCACAGGTTCAAGAACTAGCATAGGTTCAAGAACGAAATGAAAGTAGTATGGACACTTCAAGCAGTCAGGATAGATCAAGTGGAGAAGAGTCACCACAGAGAAGGAGATGAGATGAAAGCAGTGAAGGACCAAGAAGGTCATCATGACAAACTCAACCACCTATAAGGTATACATAATATGCATTGATGTATCATGTCATGAATTTTGTAGAACCTACAAACTATGATGAAGATAAAGAACATGAAGAGTGGAGAAATGCTATGAGTGATGAATATGATTCCCTTATGAAAAATCAAACATGGGAATTAGTTGAACTGCCTGAAAACAAAGTCCCTATTGGAAGAAAATGGTTGTATAAATCTAAATTTAAAGAAGATGGTAGCATTGAGAAATATAAGGCAAGATTAATTGCAAAAGGATATTCAAAAAAGGAGGGAATTGATTATGAAGATACTTTTGCACTAGTATATAAATTGAATAAAATTAGAGTATTGATTGCCTTAGCTACAAAACATAATTGGAAAATACATCAGTTAGATGTCAAATATGCTTTTCTGAATGGTGACTTAAAGGAAGATGTTTATTTGGTTCAACTTGAAGGGTTTGCCAAGCAGGGATAGGAGCATCTAGTCTACAGGTCAAGGAAAGGATTGTATGGTTTGAAACATGCACTGAGATTATGGTATGTAAAGTTAGATACCTTCTTTTATTAGAATGGGTTTGTGAAAAGAAAAAATGATCCTAATTACATGTATGTTAAGAAAGATGAAGACGGAAATGGTTCTTTAATATCTTTATATGTGGATGATCTCATTATTACAGGTAGTGCATGCAAGTTAATTAAAGAGATTAAAGTTCAGTTGTCTCAAGAATTTGAAATGAAAGATCTTGGCGAATTGCATTATTGTTTAGGAATTGAGGTTTGGAGAGAGTCTGGTAAAACATTGATCACTCAAAGTAAATACACAAAAGAAATTCTTAAAAGGTTCAACATGAGTGAATGTAAAGCTATGTCAATGTAACATCCCACTCTAGTGCACCGAGATAAATTATTCTTTGAGGACACTTTCTCGCAAGTGATCCGGATTATTATGCTATTAAAACTTTTGATTTTGATTATGAGGCGTTATGGGTTGATGACATGTTGTTTTACTACATTGACATAGACAACTGCTATTGAATCAGTTTTACTGAGTGTGCAGGATTTTGGACCTCGAGGATGCAGAGGCATCGATGGAACCCCTTGGACTACGGATCGAGTCAGGGAGCGTACCATTAGGGTTTGATTGTATTTCTGTGATATTAGTGCATCTGATTAGATGACATGATATGGATATATCTTGACATGATTTGTTGATGATGCAGGCTGACGATAGCTTGCCTACCAGACTCACATATGAAGTAAAGGGTTCACGCACGACTACTAGAGATGTTGAGGGAGAGGTGTGGACAACAGCCCTGCCTCAACCTACTAGCACTCCCGTCGTGGCTCGAACTGTAGGTTACCGTTTACCTAGTTCAAGAGGACCCACATTGTCGCTCACGATGATTCTAAGGGGCGCACAATAAGGTAGGGGCCTTATTTCGTAGAGGCCCTTAGTCTCCCACAAGTTCACCTGGCGGAGTATTGACTCCAGGGGTTATTGATGTCTACCAAGTCAGTCAAGAGGCGAGTGGCACCCTTAGAGCATGTGGTGCATCCTAAAGTACACATCGCGTGAGAAAAATGGAGAGAGGTGAGTGGAACCCTTGGAGCACATAGTGCGTCCTGAAGGGCACGTCGCACAAGGGAAACAGATTAAGGTGAGTGGCACCCTTGGAGCACCTAGTGCGTCTTGAAGGGCACGTCCCGTTGTTGATGATAGAGGAATGATTCTAGATGGACTTAGGACAAATAACGTGTTAAGAAAATTTTAAAACAAATTCCCTAATTAAATATCGCCCTGTACGAAAATTTAAGGTCTAAGTCTAAACTATGCTAGTGGTAAAATTTTGTAAATCTATAAAAAATAATAATAATAATAATAAAAATAAAAAAAACATAAATAATAATTATACTCTTCGTTAAATCTTGTAACACGAAGGGAGTAAGAAATTAAATTGATTCATAACAAAAAAAATCTGTTGGATTAAAATTTAAAAAAGGGAATTTATTGTTTTATTACTTTATGATAATTTAATATATATAATTAAAAGAGAAAAGGGAAAAAGGGGTTGATCTCCACACCTGCCTTTTTGAGTTCTAAATAAAAAGGGGAAAGAGGGAAAATCTAAAATATTAGGAAACTAGGAAAAGAGGTAAACATAAAAAGGGAACATAAGGGAAAAAGCAAAAAGCCAAACTTAGTAAAGTATCTACCTTTTAAGAGCTTTCTAATTTAAAATGAACTAGGAATTTAATAATAGGGAAAACCATTAAAACCTGTAAGAGAATTTGGGGACACCTAGGAGTGATTATAGGAGTAACTCTAGGTGGGTGAGAGAAATAAAGATAATTAATTAATTAAAGAAATTAATTTATGGAGGAATGTAGGCGATGGGGGCCACTTGCACGGAGAGGAATTTTTAGGAATTTATTTTTAAAAATTTAATTAAATGGGATTTTAGGAAAGAAAGGAAGATCAAAACTCTATATAATTAAGGAAGGAGAAGGATGAAGGGGGATCTTCTGTTTGCGTAACGTTACACTGCAGAAATATCTACTTGACTGACTTAACTTGTGGGAGTTGGGATACCCAGCTCGGTGAGGAGTGGTAGCTCGACCTTGCGAGGCGAGATGGGAGCTAGTCGAAATCTTTGGATAGTGAGTGTGTGGCCCCTTTGCGGATCAGGGGGCTAAGGGGGAAGAAGAGTACCCCTAGCATTGGCTGGGAGGTACCGGTGAAGTCTCGAGCGCGCGGATGTCACTTAGAGCGGGCGATCAGGCATCAATAATGTCTTTTCATTTTGTATAGTAGATGTTGTAGGTTTTATGCTTGGATCTGCATGTTGATTAGGTAAGTAGATTGAATGTTTAGATTGATGACTGAACTTTTCTTAGCCTAGCTCGACGATTGTTGAATCCCATGGCCTTCGTTTTCCCCGCAGGTCTTGAACACCTTGTGGTGTTTCAATTGTGACCCTTGTGGTTGTTTGCCTTCATCCCTGGCTCACTAGTCCTCGCCTGAGCAGTTGACCAGGAGCCTGATCTATGGTCCTCGCCTCAGCATTAAAAGACCTATGGATCTCAATGCCCTGCTTTTCTGTGCAAGGATGATGAGAAAATGATGCACCCGTTAGTCGTCTACCCTTGATGTGTGTCCCTGGCTGATTGTTGATTCAACCATCTGGCAACGACCTCTGCATGTGGATTATCTTGGGTCCTAGTTGGTTTTCTCTACGCCTTGACTGATAGAACCCCTGCAATCATTCCATGACTTTTCCCATTGGATCCTTGTGTTTCTCTTACTGTTGTTTGCGTTGTATTGGGATGATGGCAATGGAGGCACGAATTGATTTTATGTCTGCATTTTTTTTATTTCGTATTCTGGCAATGGAAAAACGCAATGGTTTCAGGTATGCATTTTTTTTATTTTTACATTCTGGCAATGGAAAAACGCAATGGTTTCTTGTCTGCAATTTTTTTTTGGGTATTTTGGCAATGGAAAAAAGAAATGGTTTCATGTCTGCAAATTTTTATTTTTTGTATTCTGGCAATGGAAAAACACAAGGTTTCAGGTTTGCATTTTTATTTTTGTATTCTGGCAATGGAAAACGCAATGGTTTCATGTCTGCATTTTTTTATTTGTATTCTGGTAATGGAAAACGAATGATTTCTCTGTCTGCATTTTGTTTTTACTGGAGGCGATTTTACCCTTGTTGAAGACTAAGATATGCTTAACAACATCCTTCTACAAGAGGGTTGTTTAAATTCCCACGAAGCTGGCTTCAAACTGATGACGGTGTTGTTGCCTTAATTGACCACGATTTGCCCTTGATAATGTGACTGAAATTTGCAATAAATGACCAATTTTCCTTCAAACTGTGACTTCGTTTTTACCTTAAATGATGGAATGTGTTTCCTGTAGATTTCCTTCAGATGAGGCCTGGCGTTCCTGTTTCATACACAACAAATTTTGAGTTTGCCTTGCCGGTTGAGAATGAGATTGCATGTAACTTTGTTTTTGTCTTTTTTGGGGATTGCAGGTAATTTCATTTTTGTTTTTGGGGATTGCATGTAATTTCGTTTTGTTATTTTCCGAGGCGAGATAAAAATAATAAGGAGATTACCCGTTGAGAATGGGATTGCATGTATTTTTGTTTTGTTATTTTATGGGAAGGCATGTAATTTCATTTTTGTTATTTAAGAGAGGAGATTACCGGTTGAGAGTGGGGTTGAGATGGGATTGTATGTATTTTCGTTTTTGTTTTTTTTTGGGATTGCATGTAATTTCGTTTTTGTTATTTTCCAAGGTGAGGTAAAAATAAGGAAGGAGATTACCGGTTGAGAATGGGTTTGCATGTATTTTTGTTAGGTTATTTTTACACAGCGAGATAAAAAGAAGATTGCCTGGAATTCTGTTTTTGTCATTTTTACACAAAGAGATAAATTAAGAATGGAGACATCCCTGTGTGTGGAGAAAGGGGTCTCCTGGCATTTTTATTGGGTAATCCCTGAGCATTACTCCCATGGACTGCCGACTTCTTCCACTACTCATGCAACAAATCTCCCTCAATGCTCTGCGCTGACATTCTTCCCCTCACTTAGCGAAACTGCCTCTGTCCCTCTGCACGTTCTGATGTTCTTACCTTCCTCGTGACCTCCTTTTTTATTATTTGGTACCATTACCAACGCCCTTCAAACTCTTATCCACGTTCGTTTCTAATTCTAGCATTTCCTTTAAAACCTTGGACAGTTTAATTTTAAACTCTCGATGGGAATCCTTACACATGTGTGTCATTGCATTAACTGGACAGGAATATGATTGACCTGTGCATCATTAGAGTAAAGGAATCCTTTTAAAGTGCTTAATTTATATTTTATACAGTGTAAAGAATACACTGCACTATGTTGGAGTGTAATATTAATGGCATAAATTTTTAATGTGTTAAATTATGAGGGATACACTGCATTATGTTGAGTGAAATATTAATTGCATGAATTCCTTTAAAGTGCTTAAATTATGTTTTATGCAGTGAAAGTAATACACTGCAATATGTTGACTGTAAAATCAATGGCATGAATCATTTTAGTGTGTTTATAATTTATCAGCAGAAAGGAATACACTGCATTATGCGTGAGTTTAATATTAGTAGCACTATTATATTAATTATATTATGGCATGGAATATTATTATTATTCAAGCACTTTAGCAGTGATGAGGATGTCGTTTGCAAGTCGAATCCCAATCCTCACTTGATGAAGAATTTTGTGGTTGGGCTTCTAATTTTGAGAATGTTATTGGGAACTAAATTTTTATTAAATTGTGACAAGACTATGCAAAATTATTCCAGTAGTTGTAAGGATGTTTAGATTATTCTTGCACATTAGAGTATGATTATTAATTGGCAACTTCTTGTGCATATTAAATTTATTTAATGCTTGATGGATTGACCAGCTTTCTTCTAGCGCGCCATGGAATTTCTGTGTTACCTGAATCAGTTTAATAGAATTTTTGTGCTGGGATGTTCATGGATGATGCTCTTTAGCTTAGTCGTTTATATACTTGTCGGAATAAATAATCATAATTTTCTTCAAGCTTCTTGGTGCGCTATTATGCTATGCTTTCTATGTTGATGTGTTACGCAAATTTCATTCCTGTTGATATCGTCAAGTTGTGTTGCTACGAATCCTTGTTGATGTTAGTGTCCTATTGTTTAAAAAAGAAATTTACTTGTGGTGCGTAGTATGTGTCATAAGGATGAAGGAGTCATTACACATGGTATCAGAGCGGGTTCAACCCATGACTTGGGATCGCTACGACTTTCGTTGATATTATTTGATGATAATGTTTCTAATTGAGTTGACTTGTAGTCATGCAGGTAATCATTGTTAGAGGATGTTGCAGAGGCAGATGATGGGGTGCTAGGGGAGGAGGCGTTACGCCTCTAATAGAATCCACGCCTGAGGGGTCTAACCCCCAAGGAGATGAATAGGTGGTCGGGCAGGAGCAGATAGAAGTTGGTGATGTAGTTAGAATGATGAGATCTTTTCAGTGCATGTCTGAGGCACTGATTAGCCGTTTGGACAGAGATGAGGCTAGGGCATCGACACCTGCTAAGGTTCCACTGCATGCTTCAGTCGGTACTGGTAGCATTCACCATGAACTCAAGAAGGTCAAATTTCTCGAGTTCTTTGGTGCCCTGGATGGCGTAGCCGCCGAGGCATGGTTGGAGAACATGGCGATGTACTTTGCACTTCGTGATTATACGTCCAACATGAAGGTCCACATGACGGTCTTTCACTGAAGAGGAGCACTCTTCTATGGTGAAAGATTCTCCTACCGCTACTGAACATGGCTGTCGAAGACATGTCATGGGAACTGTTCAAGGAACGGTTCCGAGAGAGATACCTTTCAGAGGAATTCATTGAGCGTCAGCTCAATGAGTTTAACGCCTTACGACAGGGCGATCGTACGGTGCCCAAGTACGTGGTCTATTTTATGGAGTTGCTCTGGTATGCTCTACACCTTAACACTGAGAAACTTAAGGTCAATAGGTTCATGTTCAGCCTTAATGACAACATACATGAAAAGGTCAGGATTTTGATGCCTCAAACCTTGCATGATGCCATCCAGAAGGCCCTCATAGTAGAGGAGGAGCTTATCAGCGGGGGTTAGACTAGGACTCCAGCGAGACCAACAGGGTAGGTGTCTTCTGGAGCACAACATCATCAGACACCAACCAAACTTACGCCGAGATATCGTGGCTTCCAAAGGGGATCCTCTTTCACTACACCTTGGCGACTGACACCTCAATAGTGGACACCTTATGAAGGACCACAACATCAACAGTAGCGTCGACCGCAACAGCAGCAGTTTAGGCTTGTTCAGCAGAACATACCAGGATTCCAGACCAGTGGGCCGTCATCTTCTACTTAGGGTACCAGGACTACTAGGCCAAAGAAGGGGTGTTGGATGTGTGGGGAGCCACACTACCAGCGCGAATTCCTGGTGGAGAGGACTAGAGCGTCCGGATCATCTGGATCCACTACCATGGGAGATATAGGAAAGGCCCATCGGATTCATGTAGCGGTGAATAACTGCCAGGCAGAGCACCAGTCAACTGTGCTCGAGACGACAGGTACAGTCGCTAACCAAACCCTTAGTATTTTGATAGATCCCAGTGCTACCAAGAGTTTCATTTTTGGTGCAGCGCTAAAAAGGATTAAGGTAAAGGCAGTCGAACAGGATGAGTTTAGCTTCGTAGAGATGGCTTCGGGAGCCAAACAAAAGGTTGTTGGAAAGGTTACAGGATGTATCCTTAACCTGTGAGAGTTTGTCACCAGGGCCAATTTGTACGTCACGATCTTAGGATCTTATGACGTCGTGATTGGTATGGACTGGTTGGAATTGCATGAGGTGATACTCAACTGTAAGATGAAACAGTTGAGCTTGGTCGATGACGAGGGACAGAGACGTGTGATTGTAGGCCGGAACTAGGGAGTTTCCTTGAGGTTCATCTCTTCCTTACAACTACGGAAGAGCATGCACAAGGGGTGCAAGATTTATGAGATCCTTGCATTAAACAAGAAGGGATTAGCAAAAGGTTTATAACACCTTCCGGTGGTGAGAGAGTTTGCGGACGTATTTTCAGAGGAGTTACTTGGGATGCTACCAGATAGGGAATTAGAGTTTACTATAGACCTAAAACTAGGAACTGAACCAATAGCGAGAATGCCTTATCGGATGTCGACCCTGGAATTACAAGAGTTAAGAATGCAACTGAAGGAGTTGTTGGACCTGGGACTGATATGTCCTAGTGTGTTACTATGGGGTGCACCTATTATTTTCATACCAAAGAAGGATGGGTCGTGGAGGCTCTGCATTGACTACTGTCAATTGAACAAGGCCACGATCAAGAATCAATATCTGTTGCCAAGGATTGATGATTTGTTTGATCAAATGAAGGGCGCGACGATGTTCTCAAAGATCGATTTGCATTCAGGGTATCACCAGTTACGGATTAAGGAAGATGACGTCCCTAAGACTGCCTTTAAGACGAGGTTTAGACATTACGAGTTTACTGTTTTACCGTTTGGATTGACAAACGCCTCAGGGGTATTTATGAGTTTGATGAACGGGGTGTTCCGCGAGTACTTGGACAAGTTGGTCCAAGTATTCATTGACGATATTTTGATCTACTCTCGGATGACGAAGGAGCATGACAAGCACTTGTGCTTGGTAATACAATGTCTGCGAGAGCACACACTGTATGGGAAGTTGTCCAAATGCTCTTTTTATCAATCGAAGATTCACTACTTAGGGCATGTCATCTCCGACAAATGCATCGTCGTGGATCCAGCCAAGGTCGAGGCTATTATGGAATGGATTTCACCCACAAATGTCTCGGAAGTGCGTAGCTTCATGGGTTTAGCAAGATACTATCGACGGTTCGTCGAGGGATTTTCGAAGATTGCAAATTCGATCACGGAGTTGCAAAAGAAGAACAAGAATTTTGTTTGGATCGAGAAATGCGCGGAAGCATTCTGGAGGCTCAAGGAGTTGTTGAAAACAACACCGATACTAAAGGTCCCTGACATGGACGTGGACTTCTTGGTATGCACTGATGCATCCAAGGAAGTCTTAGGTGGAGTCTTGATGCAAAATGGATGAGTGATCGCTTACATCTTGAGGAAACTGGGAAGGCATGAGGAGAACTACGTGACACACGATTTGGAGTTGTTAGCCATCATTTATGCCTTGAAGGTTTGGAGACACTACCTTGTTGGATGAAAATTCGAACTAAAGACTGACCATTGTGGACTATAACACATCTTTACGCAAATCGACCTGAACACGTGACAACGAAATTGGTCATAATTTCTTAGCGAGTACGACATTGAGATTACTTACATAAAAGGAACAGTGAACCGAGTGGAAGACGCATTGAGTTGGAGACCACGCATTTTTCTCAGTGTTGCCTCTTCAAATGAATCTACGTGAAAAGATTCTAACTTTACAGCGTGACGATGACTGGTACAAAGAGGTCGAGGGTTTTATCGGACAAAACCCAATGATGGTACCATGATTTGAAGGATTTTCGTTTGATAGCGATGGTTTATTGAGGTTTAAAAATCAGATCTACGTATCATCGAACGCCGAGTTGAGGATGTTGATCCTGAGCAAGGCTCATAGAGCAGTTTACATGGCTCACCCGGGAGTCACGAAGATGAGGGTAGACCTTAAACCCTTATTCTTCTGGAAGGGAATGAAGGCAGACATAGTCAACTATGTGGCCAGATGTCTAGAATGTCAGCAGGTAAAGGCTAAACATAGACACCCAACAGGATTACTACAACCACATGATATTTCAGAATCAAAATGGGAGGTTATTTCGATGGATTTTATTGTTGGATTGCCACTGATGGCAAGGAGATATGAATCAATTTTTCTTAGTAGTAGACACTCTGACGAAGAGTGCTCACTTTATTCCTGTGTGTACGACATATCAGGCACATGACATAGCTAGGGTTTTCATCAGTGATATTGTGAGGCTGCATGGCGTACCTAAGAGGATTATATCCGATAGAGGATCGGTGTTTACTGGATGATTTTGGATGAGTTTCCAAGAGGCCTTGGGAACCCAAATTAAATTTAGTACTGTGTATCACCCGTAGACTAACAGACAGATTGAATGAATGAACTAGACCTTGGAGGACATGTTGCACATGTACGTGATGGACCAACAAAAGCGTTGGGAAGAATTCTTGCCACTGGTGGAGTTCACTTACAACAACAGTTACCAGAGCACCATTAAGATGGTGCCTTTCGAGTTTCTTTACGGGCAACTGTGTCGGAAGCCTTTGAGTTGGGATTGGCTTGAGGATAGGGTCCTGGTGGGACCAGAAGCAATCCAAGAAATGGAAGAACAAATGAAACAATAAAACAAAGGACTAAAGAAGCGTAGGATCGACATAAGAGTTATGATGATACGCACCGTGTCGACGGTAGTTACGAGGTCGATGATAGAGTCTTCTTGTGGGTTAAACCGCATAAGAGTTTGATCAAGTTTGGGAAGGGAGCTAAATTCTCTCCTAGGTTCATGGGACCTTTCGAGATTATGGAGAGAAAGGGGCCCGTGGCCTATCGACTAGCCTTGCCTGATTCTTTAAGGCGTATGCACAATGTTTTTCATGTATATGTTTTGAGACATTATATTAGTGATCCTACACATGTTATTGACATGAGTTCCTTATAGGTATTGGACGAGGGGGCACTCACGACTAAGCCGATCCGCATCTTGGATCATCGTGTTCGACAGTTACGATGTCGAACGATAGAGTAGGTTAAGGTCCAGTGGGACAATTATAGTTTGCACTCAACGACCTGGGAGGACGCATATGATATGCGCCAACAGTTTCCATTTTTGTTTGATAGATAGACATATGATACTGTGATACACTTTATTTCGACATATATACTGTGAAACTTCGGGACAAAGTTTAGACCAAGAGGGGGTGTATGTAACATCACGCTCTGGCGCACTAAGAAAACTTATTCTTTGAGGAAACTTGCTCGCAAGTGATCTAGATTATTATGCTATTAAAACTTTTGATTTTGATTATGAGGCGTTATGGGTTGATGACATGTTGTTTTACTACATTGACATAGACAGGTGCTATTGACTTGGTTTTACTGAGTGTGCAGGATTTTGGACCTCGAGGATGCAGAGGCATCGATGGAACCCCTTGGACTCTGGATCAAGTCAGGGAGCATACCATTGGGGTTTGATTGTATTAGTGTGATATTAGTGCATCTGATTAGATGACATGATATGGATATATCCTGACATGATTTTTTGATGATGCAGGATGACAATAGCTTTCCGACCAGACTCAGATGTGGAGTAAAGGGGTCATGCACGACTACCAGAGATGTTGAGGGAGAGGTGTGGATAGCAGCCCTGCCACAACCTACTAGCACTCCCGTCGTGGCTGGAACTGTAGGTTAACGTTTACCTAGTTCAAGAGGACCCACGATGTTGTGAGGGCAGACTGCGACAATTGCTCACGATGATTCTAAGGGGCATGCAATAAGGCAGGGGCCTTATTCCTTAGAGGCCCTTAGTCTCCCACAAGTTCACCTGGTGGAGTATTGACTCCAGGGGTTATTGATGTCTACCAAGTCAGTCAAGAGGTAAGTGGCACCCTTGGAGCATGTGGTGCGTCCTGAAGGGCACGTTGTATGAGAAAAATGGAGAGAGGCGAGTGGCACCCTTGGAGCACATAGTGCATCCTGAAGGGCACGTCGCGCAAGGGAAACAAATTAAGGAGAGTGGCACCCTTGGAGCACCTAGTGCGTCCTGAAGGGCACGTCATGTTGTTGATGATATAAGAATGAACCTAGATGGCCTTAGGATAAATAACGTGTTAAGAAATTTTTAAAACAAATTACCTAATTAAATGTCACCCTGTACGAAAATTTAAGGTCTAGGTCTAAACTATGCTAGTGGTAAAATTTTATAAATCTATATAAAAAAATAATAATAATAAAAATAAAAAAGACATAAATAATAATTATACTCTTCGTTAAATCTTGTAACACGAAGGGAGTAAGAAATTAAATTGATTCATAACAAAAAAAATCCGTTGGATTAAAATTTAAAAAGGGAATTTATCATTTTATTATTTTATGATAATTTAATATATATAATTAAAAGAGAAAAGGGAAAATGGGGTTAATCTCCACACCTGCCTTTTTGAGTTCTAAATAAAAAGAGGAAAGAGGGAAAATCTAAAATATTAGGAAACTTGGAAAAGAGTTAAACATAAAAAGAGAAAAAGGGAACATAAGGGAAAAAGCAGAAAGTCAAACTTAGTAAAGTATCTACCTTTTAAGAGCTTTCTAATTTAAACTGAACTAGGAATTTAATAATAGGGAAAGCCATTAAAACCTATAAGAGAATTTGGGGACACCTAGGAGTGATTCTAGGAGTAACTCTATGTGGGTGAGGGAAATAAAGATAATTAATTAATTAAAGAAATTAATTTATGGAGGAATGTAGGGGATGGGGGACACTTGTACATAGAGGATTTTTTAGGAATTTATTTTTAAAACCTTAATTAAATGAGATTTTAGAAAAGAAATGAATATCAAAACTCTATATAATGAAGGAAGGAGAAGGATGAAGGGGGATCTTCTATTTGCGTAACGTTATGTTGCAGAAATATCTACTTGACTGACTTAACTTGTGGGAGTTGGGATACCCAGCTCGGTGAGGAGAGGTAGCTCGACCTTGTGAGGCAAGCTGGGAGTTAGTCGAAATCTCGGGATAGTGAGTGTCTAGCCTCTTTGCGGCTCGGGGGGCTAAGGGGGAAGAAGAGTACCCCTAGAATTGGCTGGGAGGTACCGGTGAAGTCTCGACGGTCAGCGAGCGGGAGTTGCACGGAGCGCGGGGACGTCACTCAGAGAGGGCGATCAGGAAATAGTACTCTCTTTTCATTTTGTATAGTAGATGTTGTAGGTTTTATGCTTGGATCTGCATGTTGATTAGGTAATTAGATTAAATGTTTAGATTGATGACTGAACTTTTATTAGCCTAGCTCGACGATTGTTGACTCCCATGGCCTTCGTTTTCCCCGCATGTCTTGACCACCTTGTGGTGTTTCGATTGTGACCCTTGTGGTTGTTTGCCTTCGTCCCTGGCTCACTAGTCCTCGCCTGACCAGTTGGCTAGGATCCTGATCTACGGTCATCGCCTCGGCGTTAAAAGACCTATGGATATCAACACCCTACTTTTTTGTTCGAGGATGATGAGCGAATGACGCACCTGTTAGTCGTCTACCCTTGATGTTTGTCCCTGGTTGATTGTTGATTCCGCCATCTGGCAAAGACCTCTACGTGTGGATTATCTTGGGTCCTGGTTGGTTTTCTCTATGCCTTGACTGATAGAACTCCTGCAATCATTCCATGATTTTTCCCATTGGATCCTTGTGTTTCTCTTACTGTTGTCTGCGTTATATTGGAGTGATGGAAATGGAGGCACGAATTGATTTCATGTCTGCAATTTTTTTTTTTTTTGTATTATGGCAATGGAAAAATGCAATGGTTTCAGGTTTGCGTTTTTTTTATTTAAAAAAAAATGCAATGGTTTCTTGTCTGCAATTTTTTTTGGGTATTCTGGCAATGGAAAAATGCAATGGTTTCATGTCTGCAAATTTTTATTTTTTGTATTCTGGCAATGGAAAAATGCAATGGTTTCAGGTCTGCATTTTTATTTTTGTATTCTAGCAATGGAAAAAAACAATGGTTTCATGTCTGCATTTTTTTATTTGTATTCTAGCAATGGAAAACGAATGATTTCTCTGTCTGCATTTTGTTTTTACTGGAGGTGATTTTACCCTTGTTGAAGACTGAGATATTCTTAACAACATCCTTCTACAAGAGGGTTGTTTAAATGCCCATGAAGATGCCTTCAAACTGATGACAATGTTGTTTCTTTAATTGACCACGATTTTCCCTTGATAATGTGACTGAAATTTGCAATAAATGACCAATTTTTCCTTCAAACTGTGACTTTGTTTTTCCCTTAAATGATGGACTGTGTTTCCTGTAGCTTTCCTTCAGATGAGGCCTGGCGTTCCTGTTTCATACACAACAAATTTTGAGTTTGCCTTGCCGGTTGAGAACGGGATTGCATGTAACTTTGTTTTTGTTTTTTTGGGGGATTGCAGGTAATTTCGTTTTTGTTTTTGGGGATTGCATGTAATTTCGTTTTGTTATTTTCCAAGGTGAGATAAAAATAATAAGGAGATTACCCGTTGAGAATGGGATTGCATGTATTTTCATTTTTTTATTTGATGGGAAGGCATGTAATTTCATTTTTATTATTTAAGAGAGGAGATTACCGGTTGAGAGTGGGGTTGAGACGGGATTGTATGTATTTTCGTTTTTTTTTTTTGGGGGATTGCATGTAATTTAGTTTTTGTTATTTTCAAAGGCAAGGCAAAAATAAGGAAGGAGATTACCAGTTGAGAATAGGTTTGAATGTATTTTTGTTAGGTTATTTTTACATAGCGAGAAAAAAGAAGATTGCTTGGAATTCTATTTTTGTCATTTTTACACAAAGAGATAAATTAAGAATGGAGACATCCCTGTGTGTGGAGAAAGGGGTCTCCTGGCATTTTTATTGGGTAATCCCTGAGCGTTACTCCCATGGAATGCTGACTTCTTCCACTACTCATGCAATGAATCTCCCTCAATGCTCTGCGCTGACATTCTTCCCCTCACTCAATGAAACTGCCTCTGTCCCTCTAAGAGTTCTAATGTTCTTACCTTCCTCCCGAAATCCTTTTTTATTGTTTCATACCATTACCAATGCCCTACCAACTCTTATCCATGTGTGTTTCTAATTCTGGCATTTCCTTTAAAACCTTGGATAGTTTAATTTTAAACTCTCAATGGGAATCCTTACACCTGTGTGTCATTGCATTAATTAGACGAGAATATGACTGACCTGTGCATCATTACAGTAAAGGAATCCTTTTAAAGTGCTTAATTTATATTTTATACAGTGTAAAGAATACACTGCATTATGTCAGAGCGTAATATTAATGGCATAAAATTTTAATGTGTTAAATTATAAGTGATACACTGCATTATGTTGAGTGAAATATTAATTGCATGAATTCCTTTAAAGTGCTTAAATTATGTTTTATCCAGTGAAAGTAATACACTGCAATATGTTGAGTGTAAAATCAATGGCATGAATCATTTTAGTGTGTTTAAATTATAATTTATCCAACATAAAGGAATACACTGCATTATGCCTGAGTTTAATATTAATAACATTATTATATTAATTATATTATGGTATGGAAGATTATTATTATTCAAGCACTTTAGCAGTGATGAGGATGTCGTTTGCAAGTCGAATCCCAATCCTCACTTGATGAAGAATTTTGTGGTTGGGCTTCTAATTTTGAGAATGTTATTGGGAACTAAATTTTTATTAAATTGTGACAAGACTATGCGAAATTATTCCAGTAGTTGTAAGGATGTTTAGATTATTGTCTTGCACATTAGAGTATGATTATTAATTGGCAACTTCTCGTGCGTATTATATTTATTTAATGCTTGATGGATTGACCATCTTTCTTCTAGCTCGCCATAGAATTTCTATGTTACTTGAATCAGTTTAATAGAATTTTTGTGCTGGGATGTTCATGGATGATGCTCTTTAGCTTAGTCGTTTATATACTTGTCGGAATAAATAATCGTAATTTGCTTCAAGCTTCTTGGTGTGCTATTATGCTATGCTTTCTATGTTGATGTGTTGCGAAAATTTCATTCCTGTTGATATCGTCAAGTTGTGTTGCTACAAATCCTTGTTGATGTTAGTGTCCTGTTGTTTATTTTTATTTTTTACTTGTGGTGTGTAGTATGTGTCATAAAGATGAAGGAGTCGTTACAGTCAAATCCCTTAGAACATAATGCAAATTTGTACATTTAATATGGATCTAAAGAGGAAGATGGTACTATATCGTTAGTTGGTGGGAAGTATTAAATACCTCACCACTACAAGGCCAGACATTGCATACTCAGCTATCATCCTTAGTCATTTCATGGCTAAGCCTTCAGAGAGTCACTGGAAAGCTGCAAAAAAAGTACTATGTTACTTGAAAGGAACAATAAATTTTTGTATTATGTATACTAATGAATTTGATGTTGATCTAATAGGTTTTTCTGATTTAGATTGGGCAGGAAATCCTGATGATTGAATATCTACCTCAGGCTATGCATTTCATATAGGATCAAGGGACTTTCTTTTATCATGGAGTAGCAAGAAGCAACCTATTATTTCTTTGTCATCAACATAATTTGAGTATAAAGCCTTGACCAATGCCACCTGTGAAGTTGTTTGGTTGCGGAGAATTCTTTCATATGTCGAAGTGGAGAAAAATGGTCCAACATGCATCAACTATGACAATCAAAGTGCTATCAAATTGTCACACAATCCAATATATCATGCAATATCAAAACACATTGAGCTACAACATCACTTTGTGAGAGAGAATATTGAATCAAACGAAATTGATTTGATATTTTGTAATACCAATGATAATGTGGCTGATATATTTACCAAACCTCTTGGTTAACTCAAGTTTGAAATTTTTAGAAGCAAGTTAGGTGTCATAGAAAATCTATTTATCCATTAAAGGGGGATGTTAGAATAATCTCAAAACTTCTATGTTGTTAGAGGTGTGTTCGAGAGTTTGTTTCACCATATTGCATTTTTATATCATAAGTGATTCTAGATCCACAATTGTAGGATTATTCTTTTGGTTTATTGGTGAGCTCTACAAGTATAAATGTACCTAAGTTTCCTTTCAATATCAAGTTGTGTGTGAGCATTGTCTCACTGATGTGTGTGTTCCTCCTATTCGTAATTTAATTGTTTCTAATCAAGTTTATTAAAAAATGAAATTATATCAAATCACATTTGAAGAAAAGAATTGCTTAAAACACATATTTCATTAAATTTGGAAATATACAGTGGATCTAGAATTTTAGAACTTTATCTAGGTTGAGTTTTTTCAAGATAAAGAATTAGAAAATCGCCTAATTCTCTGTACTTTGAATGTATATATTCACCATTTTTTGTTATAAAGGTATCATTATAATCTCCATTATTATTATTTATATTTTTCTAGTGAAAGTTAAGTGGATCTTAACTTGGTTACATCTTAACATGTGTGTCTAAATTAGAAATAATGGCTCTGGATTTTTGAGCTAAATTAGCAAGATTGTGTTTTTTAAATTGAGGAATTAGAAAATTGCTTGGTTTACTACTTTGAATGTATATATTCACCAATTTTGTGATAAATTTATTATGATAAACCATATAAAATCAAATTTACATAAACTTGAGAAAATCTTTAAGTCTTAGACTTTGATTCCTTACACTATTTCTATTAATATTATTTATAACTTATATTAAAAGCTAAGTTGATTAAGGTTATTTAATGACATTAACACTGTGTCTCTTGCTATTATTAACCAATTTAATTATAATTTAATATACTAACTAGTGTTGAGTTAGTATACTAGTAGAAGGTTAGCACAATTTTTAGAGTAACCTATGTAAAAGTCATTTAATGACATAATATCAATATGTTTCTTACTATTATAACAATTTTAATTGTGGACATAGTAAGTAGGATATTGACACCATTTTCGATTAATTGAATGACATAATACCGATGTGTTTGTCACTATAACAATTTTATGACAATATTGATTACTTGAATGATATAATACCAATTTGTTTGTTACTATAACAATTTTATTTAATGTCATAGTAACTAATATTGTGTTGAGTACTATATTTTATTTTGGATTAATTGAATGACATAATATCAATGTGTTTTTTTTTTTTTTTTATAGAAACGAGTAATGAGGATTTTATTAAAAACATCGGAGAACTGCTGGTGCTTTTACAGAGATGTAGGACTGCAACTATATTAACTAGAGTCTACTTCGACTCATATCACCTATTACAAGATACTTAGATGCCGAGATTGGCTAAAACATAACTATTTATATACCCTTTCTGACTGTTACTAAATGCTTAAAGGAAAAATCTTGCTTTTGGAAGTGCTTCTGAACTACTCCTTGCCTTTCCCCTTTGACTGCGCTTTTTCTTCTGTCCATTCTTTGTTTAGCTATTCCATCTGTTGCTCCAGATTTTGCATTCTTTCTTCATGATCTTGCTTTGGTTTACCCAATTCCTTCCTCAGCTTCCAGATCTCCTCACTCAATCCGGATCTTGTGTAGATGATGTCGATTTCTAAAGCCTCCATCCGTCTCCCAGCCTCACTGTCCAAGTTCTACAAGAAATCTTCCAAACTGACCATGAGCCCCCGTAGTTTCTCCAGCTCCTCTTCCAGTGCCGTGATTCTTGCCTCCACATTTGGTTTTGGCCCCGAGCTCGACGCCATCCCGAGCTTCTGTTTGCACCTCTAACGACCTTCCTGTGCTGCCTAATTGCTGCCCTGGGTCGGCCTTCTTACATGTTGCTCTTCTTCCTTTGCTCTTACCCTTCTAGCTCGCCTGAGTTTATAATCCTGCTCCATCCTTTATTTGTTGGATTCTCTACACGAGGGTATGGCTTGAAGATATGGGACTGCCAGCCTCATGATGGGGAATCCTTTCTGTTCTGAAGATCGCGTTGAATTTCCAAGATACCGCTATCTTATCATCTGCTCCTGCGTCTTGTCCATGTGCCCACTTGAGTTATCGGTTTGGATTAGTGAAATTACGGGATACCCCATTCTACAGTGGCTCCGTTGAGTATCATGATACTTTTCCCCAAATGGGCTCCCGTATTGGCCTCCTCATCCGCCTGGACATTGTTTCCTCTTAGGACATGAAACCATTGTATTGACTGGAACCGACGCTTAAGGATCATTATTTTATCAATGACGTGCTTGAGTTTCCCATCCGCTACCCTGGTGTTCAGAATTAAGGTTTGAATTAGCAGCCTTGAATCTCCAATCACAATTAATTTTCAAATATCTAAGGACAGGGCTTGGGTGAGCCCTTTCCAGAGGGCAAGAGATTCAACTTTGTTGTTGGGTTCTATACCTAGTCCCTAGGCATACCTAAGTACGATGTTCCCAGTGGGATCCCTTATTTCCCCTCCTCCCCCTGCCTTCCCTGGATTACCCTTAGACGCTCCATCGAATGAGAGAATGCTGGTATTTAGAGAGTTTTTCCATTCCTCCAGTGCACTTTTGTCCCTTCTAATCTCCCAGCTGCAAGGTGAGATGATTGGAGAGCCCCCTGGGGAGGCAATTTGAAGCCCTAGATGACACATCTACTCTTGTTCTTCAGTTCCCAAGGCCCTCATGTTGGAGGTCTTTATGAAGTGGGTCGCACTCTCGCTGAAGAGGCTTTTAATTTTAATAACTACCTGTCGTGGAGTTCTTTTTTCTTCTCTGAAGATCCGGTGATTCCTTTCCAACCATATCTTCCAGAGAATAAACTTCGGAAAAGATTTCCATGTCGCTGTAAGGTGACCTTGATTTTTTGTCCTGAATGGGCACATGGCTTGCCAATTCGAAAACAAAAGCTGGAAATCCTGTGGGATGGAAGGGGTCAGGGCTCCTAAACCAAGAGTTAGATTCCAAACCTCGCTGGAAAAAGGGCAGCTCAAAAGTAAGTGAATTGTCGTCTCCTCTTCCTGACAGCAAAGTGGGCATCTTGTAGGCCTTGCCCATCCTTTTTTCCTGAGATTTTTGCCTGAGAGAACTCCTTTTTGGGCCACTTTCCAAACAAGAAAATCAATTTTTGGAAGGGATTTCATTGCCCAAATTGCCTTCCAGGCTGCTGAGTCCTGTGGAGCTTGTATACCTGGGATGAGGTGACGGTAACCCCCAACTGAGGTGTAATTTCCTGCTTTGGGACCCCAACCTATCTTGTCCTTCTTTTTCTCTCTTAGGGCAGCTCTCCCTTGCAATGCTTCCTTTAGGCTACTCCACTCTTCTTCCAGTTCATGAGGTAAAGAGGCGATCTCCCACTTGGACCAAGACTTGCTTTCATCATTTTGCCAAGTCTAAATGTCCCAAAGACTGTGAAAATTGTTATTCTGTATCCATTCTTTTAAATGCCTTAGCTCCTGCCGAGTTGATAGTGCTGATCCTCCTAGAACTAAATCCTCCCAAATGTTAAGGTTTTGCCCATTCCCCGGGATCCAAGTGAGATGTGGGAGGAAGGCCGACAATGCCTTCTGGCATAAGCTGAAGATTGGAGAGCCCTTCCCTGGTCTTGTTGGACTCCTCAAACATTTTTTTCTAGGCCCTCAAAAATACTTTTTCCAGAGGACTCTCTTGCTCCAATTGACAGTCCCTGTGATGAGATTCCATAAAATTTTTGCTCCAAGAGCCAAATTTTGCATCTGCATGTCCTTTATTTGGAGACCCCAATATCAACGTGTTTGTTACTATAACAATTTTATTTATTGTCATAGTAACTAATATTGTGTTGAGTACTATATTTTATAGAAAATTGTGCTATTTCAAAGTCCACAAGAGAAAATATTCCATTATTAAGTCTAGGTTTACCTTTGTAATGATCAAAATAAATTATGAATTAAAATAGCAACACAATTTATTTCTATTATTATTTCTATTTTTGTATTAAAAGATAAGTAACTAATCAAGATTTACTTCATCAATAGTAGATTAATATATGGAAAATTTCTTACCTATATAATTATTTAATGACATTGATGTTAATATTGTGTGTTTACTATATTTTTTTATAGGAAGATGGCCTCATTTTAAAGTCCACAAGAGAAAATATTTCATTATTAAGTCTAGGTTTACCCTTGTAATGATCAAAATAAATTATGAATTAGAATAACAACAAAATTTATCTCTATTATTATTTATATTTTTGTATTAAAAGCTAAGTAACCAATTGAGGTTTAATTCATCAATAATAGATTTACTTAATCAATAATAGAGAATTTTTTACCTATAAAGTTATTTAATGACATTGATGTTTTTTTTTTGTTTGTTAATTTGTGCGGGACCTGTTGGCTACGCGATTAACCTGTGGCTTGAGAAACCAAAACTCAAGGGCATCTAAGCCGTCAAAATCACCCGGGGATCGCACCCGGCCTGAGCCACACCAACCCTTAACATGGTTGGATTTTTTGTCCCCACAAGTTTCGAACCGGTGACTTTAACATCAAGGAGTGGCTTAACAACACACTCCATCACCGACTGTCCTACACCTCGGGGACTTTAATGACATTGATGTTAATATTGTGTTCATTGTTTATTATTAATCGTTTTATTATTATACTTCATCAATAATAGATTAATATACCATAATTGTTTACCTATAAAGTTATTTAATGACATTGATGTTAATATCGTGTTTTTTGTTTATTATTAATCATTTTAACAATCAAAATCAATTAAAAAATAGAATAGAGACATAGTATTACAATTTGATTTTTAATATTCCTCTAAAACTTAGATTCCTTAAATAATTTATATTATCATTAATATTTATATTTATGTATTAAAGCAAATCTTAACGACATATTAATTGTGTTTGTATTTTGATAATTGACACTAAGTAATTGTTTTATCAATGTTGAGTATAATGTTCACACCACTTTAGAGTTGGCAAGTTATTTAGCTATCAAAATCAAATTATTATGAATTACAATGTAACAAAGGAGTACAATTTGATTTATATCAAATATAATAAGGAATATTAGGGAAAACTCACTTGAGACTATACAAGTGTCTAGCATTTATTCATGAAGTGTTTAAATGTTTTATATTGAAAATAATAATAATTAGCTACTCCAATATAGTTTTAATAGACCAAGTCTAGAAAATGTTTTTAAGTGAATTATTGGATTTGATTATGCAAGTTTG